>JAWQFJ010001208.1:42500-60000 GCA_034096865.1 Theodoxus fluviatilis
ACACCCGAATCACACGGACCGTTAAGGTGCATGGAGTACAGTACCGGTCAAGAGTCACAACAACCACCGACACCGACCATTTCAGCCTTCTTCATGATGCGTTAGAATCCTGCCGTTGTCGTGGTGAACATGGCTGACAACGGTCAGAATGATTACTTGCTTGGTTTTTTCCTTGTCAAAACTTGTTATACCGTCAGATTGTTACCACCATCAGATTTTCTGCAACTTTTCGAAGCGAATCTAGCCTAAAAACCTACCAGTTATGAATCGTGTTAACAGGATTGACTCGTTGCTTGTAGAATGACGGTACTCGGTAGCAGTACCACACACGGTGACACGGTGTGTGCGTGAATCACTGAATGAGTACGAATGCACATGTCTGGGTTGAACATCTATAATACAGTTCCTCCTCTGTGTGACTGTGTGAGTGTTAATTCAGCGTCTATGACATGCCAAAGGAAAGCAAAACATGTCATAATAGGAGCTTCCTGAACCTATCCATCATGTTTAAAATATATGGTTGATTGTTCCTGGGCCGATAGCTTAGAATAGGATTTACATGCTTTACAAACACTCTGTCATAGCAATTCTCTAATGGCTCAGCTGGTAGAGCGTTCGACTCTTGGTCATGCATGACCAGGTTTGATTCTGCGTTGAAACTTTTTTTTTCTTCTCTTTTTTCGAGAGGTTGTGTTTTTGGGGGGTTTTTATGTGTGTGTGTGTTTTCCCCCTCTTTTCTCGAGAGGTTGCGGGTTCGAACCCGATCTTTTTTTAAATGCCAAAACCTGGAGGTTCAGCGCCAGCGGTTTTTATTAAGGCTGATTTTAAGTACGCCATCCGATTTTCATGAAATTGATTAATCCATGTTCCCTCCATTCCCATTACCCTCATGCAGTTCTCGTGTGTGTTTCCGTTTGCGATCCTCAACCACAAAATGAATATTATATGGCAGTTTTGATATTACAAAATAATCATCAGTACCACTGTGACAGTCTTTGAATATTCTATGAAATAACATATCGCACATGCCCATCATTTTATTCCTTTTTGCTAGAGAGTTATGGGATGTCAAAGATGATAACTGGTGAACACAAAAAAATTGTCAAAATCGAGCGTTGAAGAATCAAGGAAAAAGGCAAATATTACATTGCAACTTATCCCCCGTATCTGGGTCCCAAACAGCTTTAGGAATATGTACGCTCGTAGCTCTCTCTCTCTCTCTCTCTCTCTCTCTCTCTCTCTCTCTCTCTGTCTCATCTCTGTCTAATATCTGTCCCTCTCTCTCTCTCTCTCTGTCTCTCTCTCTCTCTCTCTCTCTCTCTCTCTCTCTCTCTCTCTCTCTCACACTCCCACAGGTGGCGACTAGTGTAGAGCACGCGTTCACTTCGGCTCTGCTTATTTTACTCCCTGTGAGTGAAATAAAATCAGCACTATGCCAGTTGCTGGTCTTCCAACAGCTGTTGAGGTACTGCTGACCTCGCTGCTTGCCTCGGATGAGCTGTCCTCGTGGAAAGTGGCAGGGGAGTTGGGCAGTATCGTGGTTGTGCTACGATTCAATCCAAGCGGCGGGCAGCCATTGCCCGTAAACGATACCCGCCGAGGATACTGGAGAAGAAAGCCTCCAGCACAGCTCCGACGTGACCAGCTACGTGCACAGAGACACCAGGGCTTGGGTGAGCAGAAAACGCGTCAAAGCTGTCTTGAAAATAACTTTGAAAATGTCGCGAATATTGAATTCGACAGTGTTGATGTTACTGCACGTGCTTCACGGGCCTCTACGTCATCAGTCCCTTGCGCTTCAAAAGCCCTGACCTTTGACCCTGCAAGCAGTGCTGTGGACTCTGTAACAGAAGAAACAAGTGAGCCCGAAATCACTGTCCCCGATGATACTGCAAGGGATCAGCCGTCAAGGGAGGAACCGGAGTGGTTGAGGGATTTCACAGCACAACTAGAGGCAGCTTCTGAAGATCACCAGAACAAGTTACAGGAAGATCTAAAGAGACTGACAAAATCCGGCGAGGACGAGAGATGTAGTGCTGGAACTATTGCTTTGGATCCATCTGCCCACACCGATGAACATGGGCATGTCAATGAAAACACATCCCGCAAGTCATCACCAACTGAAGATCCCACCAGTAATCGATCTCATCCCAATCGTCTGACACTTGATTGCTCAACTGTACCACCGCCACAGCCTCCATCTACAAGAACTTCCAAGCAGGTCAACCGGCAGCCGACAGCTGACGGACACAACAGACGCAACGACTTCTCAGGCGGCACGGGCGGCACGGGCTGCATGAGGAAAACGCGAGGGAGGCCTGCAGCGAAGCAAGACCAACGGTAGCAGAATGCGCGGATGTTGCGGGAAAAGCAAGCACACTGTTGTAAATTGACAATGTCACTTTCTCCCCTCTTCGATCGCGTTGTAACTTGCAAGACTGGGCATCAGTCTTGAACCCAGTCAGTGCATATCTGTTTTATGTTCTCTTGTTTCGTTGTGACGGGCCGGAATGGCCTAACAAATAAACAAGTTCGTTCGTTCGTTCGTTCTCTCTCTCTCTCTCTCTGTCTCATCTCTGTCTAATATCTGTCCCTCTCTCTCTCTCTCTGTCTCTCTCTCTCTCTCTCTGTCTCATCTCTGTCTAATATCTGTCCCCCCCTCTCTCTCTCTCTCTCTCTCTCTCTGTCTCTCTGTCTCTCTCTCTCTCTCTCTCTCTCTCTCTCTCTGTCTCTCTCTCTGTCTCATCTCTGTCTAATATCTGTCCCTCTCTCTCTCTCTCTCTCTGTGTGTCTCTGTCTCATCTCTGTCTAATATCTGTCCCTCTCTCTCTCTCTCTCTCTCTCTCTCTCTCTGTGTCTCATCTCTGTCTAATATCTGTCCCTCTCTCTCTCTCTCTCTTTCTCCCCCTCCTTCCCCATCTCTCTCTCTCTCTCTCTCTCTCTCTCTCTCTCTCTCTCTCTCTCTCTCTCTCTCTCTCTCTCTCTCGTGTGCAACAGGCGGCTGACCTTAAAGAGTTCAAATTTCTCCTGCTACCCAGATAGCCAGATTTCAGACCACCTTGCCAGGGCCCCATAGGGCCCCAGCTGGGTGGCCCATCCGTCTCAGGCAAAGGACTGGGCCTGAGTGGCCCATTAATGCCCAGCGCGCGCGCAACGACGACGCTGAAATCCAGCTGCACAGTTGTAGGGCAAGTGCCGGTGTGACGAAATGAGTTTTCTGCTGCAATGAGATTTCTGACGGTCTGCTGCGGTCAGCTTTCTGATGCTGCGGTCAGATTTCTTTTGCGATCAGCTCCCATTTATGAGATTTCTTCTCCTGCAATCAGATTTCTTTTGCTGCAATATATTTCTTCTGCTGCAAAAAGAAATCGTTGAATAATGAAAACACACGTGCTCGCTTTGCAGTCGTTGGAAGAATGAAGAAATCTCATCGCGGCGGAAACTGTGTCGCATGTTTGCGCATGCGCACTGAGCCCGTCAGAAATCTGCGCATGCGCACTGAGCCCGTCAGAAATCTCATCGCAGCAGAAAACTCATTTCGTCATACCTGGCCAGCCCAGCTGTAGCCCCATCTTAGCCCAACTGGTCTCCGTTTTGGCAGAATTCTCACCCCCTTATGGACCCCTACTGGGGTCCTCCTCTCAGAGCATGCTGGGTCGGCCCAGCATGGGGTTCAACGTGGCCCGACTCTCTGGCTATCTGGGTAGTTACTAATTGCGCAACTCCACCGAAAAATTCCGTTTTTCTGTCATTTTGATTTTGGAAGGAAAAAAACAGACTGTGCAGGCACACATTTAAACGATAAAAGTCTTCAACAGAGCCATTCCCATAATTATAACATGCGAACGTTACGTAAAGTTTTTGGTTGTAGCGGTTGATACTTGGTTGACAGTCACCATGATGATGTTTTATTAACGTTGTACCTTTGTTCACGCTTAATCGATACTACGAGCAGACATAATAACGCTATATTCAACATGAAACTGTTGCACCCGAAACGTTAAAAGAATGTACTTGTCACCTACGTCGTCGAGTGCTTAGATCATACTAAAGTTGTGATGTCACAACTTTGTAATTTTAATCATAAAGCGTTGTAGTAGGGAGAAACATGCCTTTAGCTTGCCACAAACATGTTTAAAGAAGTTTTTTTTCATCACAAAGCAACGTTGTTGACACGCTTTTGTAATGTTTGAATGTAACCTTTCCTGGGGAAATCATTAGTTTCAATACGTAGGTAAAAGTTGGACGGCCGGATTCCAGAAGACAAAGCAAATAATGATCACAAAGATCGCTGGGAGGTGTTGGAATCTCAGGTTTAGTATGAAAACAAACGTTTCGGGCGTAACCCTTCATCAGTGAATGAAGGAAGAATGGATTGACTAAAAGATTGGGATCATTTCAATAAGCCCACTGTGCGTGTTTTTATATATATTTAAGTTTATGTTTGTGGTAATTAATTTTGTTTCTTCTGATCATTTTCTTTTATTTATCTAATGAGAGAAAGTACAATGAAATTTATTGTCTGTAATGTGTTAATTGGTGTATGTTACATTCTGTTTGTGGCGTCTTTTGTCTTTAAACGTGACTAGATGGTTTACCCGTCTCCACCTTTTCCCATCTCCACCTGTTCCCGTCTCCACCTTTTCCCGTCTCCCCCCCCCCCCCCCCGGTCTCACCCCCTCGGCATCACGCCCCCCCCCCCCCCGGCCTCACCCCTCCCCAGCCTCACACCCCCCCCCCCCCCCGGCCTCACTCCCCCCCCGGCCTCACCCCCCTCGGCCTCACCCCCCCCCCCTGGCCTCACTCCACCTCCCGGCCTCTAACCCCCTCCGGCATCACCCCTCCCCCGGCCTCATACCCCCCCCCCCCGGCCTCACCCCACAGTCTCACACACACACCCAACCCCCGGCCTCATCCCCCCCCCCACCCGGCCTCACCCCCCCACCCGGTCTCACCGCACCCACCGGCATCACCCCCCCCCCCCCTCCCCCAAATAACCGTACTGTACATACTTTCCCACCCCCCACCCCCTGACATTCACCAAATATCAACGTGTGATGAGATGAGCGAGCTCGGACCCGTAAAACCTCGTGCAGCATGAACCACAAGTTGGAGCCAAGTTGCCTCCCTTTACCCTCTCACGAAGCACATGTTGGAGCCGAGTTGACTCCCTTTGCTGTCAACAGTCCCATGACTAAAAAGTTCCAGAGGGAATATCTCCGGAATGGTCGGAGGTACGCCTTCCAAAACGCGACGACTACGTACCCCCATCCAGTCATGGGGGAGCGACATGCCAAATTTCGCATAGAGCGGACGGACAGACGGAAAGATGAAAAGAGGGACACGAAACCGTTTGGATTTTATATATATAGATTAGTGACTGAGGAAGGAATTTCCCTTTTTTTTTACTGTCCGGTTGGTGGTTGACCTGAGATTCCAACACCTCCCAGCAATCTTTGTGATCATTATTTGATTAGTTTTAATAGCTACAGACCAATTTTGAGAAGTACTGTCGTCGAACAACCAACTCATTTTTAACGTCTTGTTCCTGGCCGTTCATCTGTCCAGCTGTACAGTGAGCTAGTCAGTACAAGTAGAATAGGAAATAGTTACATGAAGCATAATCTAATCATCACCATCGAATGTATCAGTGAAAAAATAAATTCTTGTTATGAAGGTTCTAGATCATTCAGGAGGGTAGGGGCACGATCGGTTTGTTTATGTTGTGAAGGTTCTAGATCGTGCGGGAAGGTCGCGGCACTGTCGATTTGTTTATATTGGTCAGGTCATTGCGACAAGGTCGGGCTAAAATTGTCGTGTTGTGTCACGTGACGTCAGTTGATTTCCAGCTAGAACAAGAGACTATTCGAGCAGCTTCATTCATGAAAGATCTGGAACCTGGGGTTAATTAGGTATAAAAGGTGCGACAAAGCGAGAGAGAGGCAGCCACGAGGAGACACGAGCAGCAGATGCGACAGAGTTAAGGTGAGAGCTTAACTTTGTAAGGAGCGAGTCCTCTGTGGCCCTGTGCGTAGAGTGAAGCGAGTATGACGACACTACTTATTGTCACCACTGTGTATCAACCAGTGCGTGAATAAAGTTTATCGAAAACGACCACCAGCGTTTGTAACTTCGACTTCCCAGCGCAAGCTATAGGAGAACCCCCGTACAACAAGAGAAGAGTGCAACATTCTCATTCGAAATCAACATAATTATCAAAGGAGTCATCTCAGCTGAAACAGCTACTGGACACTGGTCAGTCATGAGGTCAAAACGGCGACAAGGTAATGGTCAACGCACACCGTGTAGGCCGGTATGTATACCTAGCTAGACTGATCCTAAAACACGATAAGGTACGTTAAATTCCAGCTGACCGTGTGTGTTGCAAAGCGTACAGGACACGTGAAAAGCCGCTGGCAGTCCCTGAATTACTTCAGACCTGTGACTGGTTGACAGATACTGAGATAGGCTGTATGAATTTATCCACAAATACTGTTTATCTATAATGACCTATTATATAGCTGCTGTTTCCTATCTTAAGGGCAATTAATTGTTTACTACCAGAATGAACTTGAGAAAATCAGTGAATGACGGAATTAAAATAAAGACAATAAGAATCGTTTGGAGGTGTAAGAATAACTGGTTTAAACTAGAGGAATACGTACATGCTTCAGACGTGGCCCTTATTCAGTGATTAATTGTGCGTTGCCTCCAGCTATACCTAAACCTCCCACCCACCACTACCACCCCATCCTCGCTCACCACTCCCATCTCTCTCTGGAGGAGCGGCGGAAAACAGCTGCATTTGTGCGGGCGACTGGCGCAATCATCTAGCGATCGACAAGAAGAAGACACACACACACACACACACACACTCATGCGCGCGCGCGCACGCACGCTCGCACGTTGCACTGTATGAAAAACCAGACAATCGCTTGGATATGCATGCATTCAGACGCATGGAAAAAAAAATTGACCGAGACTATAAATAACGAAAACTTTCTCGTTTTCACCTTTCATTCATTGTTAAAGGGCGAGAATTAACTGGACATGCATCGTCAGCACAGGTAAGTCTGGCCTGGTCTGCAAAGACATGCATCATCAGCACTAAATACTGGCCTCTGGAGTTTCTCCCCCTACTATACTACTACTACGAAAAATAGGCAAATTTCTATGAGTTATTAGTGATTATATCTTGTTCCATTCTGATTTCTCCAAATAACTTGATTTAGGCAACAAGTTGAATATTGCCACAAACCGTTAATGTTTTCACTTTTATTTATTTATTTTTTTCAAGGTATCCTCTCTAAATTTAGAGGAAAAAAAACTGACAAAGGGGAAGCTACTCTCAGTAGACTGAGACAGCCTTGGCGCCAAATTACGGAGAACTTTCTTTCTAGGTAGCGGTAAATTATCGGAGCTACGCGCACAAAGGTGAGGAAAAGTAATGCTCCTGCCGAATCGTTTTTTCGCTTGTATTTCGAAACATTGTATTCGATGTAAACATTTCCAACGACAATCTATGTTTATAAAAATCTAGACGTGAAGAAAACATTGCCGCCACGTCTACTGGCACTGCGAGTGACTCACTGACTGTCAGTGTCAATCACTCAATCAATGTGCAGTGTTACTCACTTACTGTTACTGTTAGTGTACGACATGTACTCAGAAGTAGCCAGTAGGGTAGTGCAGATGAATCGATTAAATTGTGTTCTTTGATGCAGCAAATCTGTCCAAACCAGACTGATTAATTTTACTGTTGGAAGGCCGAGGGCTATACCACACGGATAGAAATAAGTCTAAATACTAATATTACTAATTCAGTAAATTGTCGCATACTTATGATACTAGTTTACTACTACCAGAAAGGAAGCAAACACGCTTTGATGAACTCTGCGAACAGCGTAGGACAGAAGATTGGGCATGTCGTGTTCTCCCGGTTGAGGTGGGATGTAGGGGATTCATTGGTGGGTAGGCTGCTGAGAGGCCTGGGTGCAGAGGCGAGGCAGGTAAACGCGGTACTGAAGAAACTGCAAAGCACTGCTGAAGCTGCCTCAATGTGGATTTGGAGAAGGCACATGAGGCCTAAACAGGCTTGATGTCACAATAGAGAGATACCTCCCGGTGGCACAGAAGCGCTGCTTGTGGCCGGCTGTGGAAGTGCTACTGCTTTACTGGAGCAGGCCCTGAAAGCACAATGACCACAGAAATTCAGCTGATGAGGGAGGTATCTAGGCAGCAGGGGCTGTATGATAATCCCAGAGAAAATACGGTACCTCAAAGGCTCCGTGATTACACATTGAGATGGAGTCCATCTTCAATTTGTTCCCTCATCCACGAAACAGTTCTGGGATTTTCGCATTCTTGGAGTCAATGGAGGAGTGGTTCCAAGCTAGTAGCCAGTCCGTGCACTGTCCAATGACAAAGGCCGTGTTGCTGTACTTGTTTTGTGCACCAACAGCCAAGCAGACAAATACAGTGTATTTCTGCCTGTGGGTTGGGATTTTGTGCTCTTTGAGACTGTCTTCAGTGTCAAGCCAGGTCTTATGACTGATTGAAGCTTACTCATGACTGTTAAGGATCACCTTTCAGAAATTGTAGTTACCAGTACCACAGGAGGCAATATAATACACCAAGCATTGAGCTCACTTTTGTTTGAATATCAACACATTCTTCCTTGTTTTCTTACATGTCACTTTTTGTCAGTGTAATAACTTGTAGAGCTAGAAAACTGCTGGTGAGTGTATGAGATGGTAAAGAAGAAATTTGGAGATAACAAATACTTAGCTTAAGTTAAATGGGCAAATCTGTGGTTAACCTGAAATTAATGAAAAATACAATGTAACAGGCTGCAACTTATGAGGGAAATGTCTTATTCATTTTTCAATACTCAATACTTTTGTTTAGAAGAATGGTTTTCTTGCTTTCAGAACCAGTAAGCAATCAAACAACTTATTATTCCATGATTACAGATGATTTCAGATAATTCATAACAAAGGAGAAGAAAAGGAGGGAGAGTCTACTGTGTATTTCAGCCAGCTTCTTTATCTTTTATTTATTTATAAAGAAGTCATAGTCAACAGTTTCAAATGCTAGAAAGTGGCATTAAAAAGAAATGTGCTTCTTACATGTGTACGGATACATCTCACATACAACAATGGCAAAGACAGTCCACACACACCAACTAGCTCCTTTTTGTCAAAGAACAATTAGGAACTGTAGTTAGCACATGCAGTGTATGTAATTAAGTCTGACACCCTGGATTGCAGCTTCAGCAGCTGACAGGTGGATCTCATACAACTATAGTCTATTCATTGGTCATGGGAGGCAACTTGGGAGGCAACTTACCTGCTGTATTGGTGCATCACTGCATGTAATGTCAGAATTCTGAGCACTGAACAGAGATGGTTTGAGCTTGGTGTTAGGGATGCCATCCACTTTGCAGCAAAGAAATCAACCTTGAGCAACTAACTGCCACCTAGATATGCACCTCTTTGGTTCAGTCACATGAGTGTGAGCTTGTTCTCAATCTGATGCACTGAGGCAACTCATTTCCCCAGTCACTTGCAGAAGGAGGCTGTGGGAAAACAGCTGACAGCTGCAACCAGGTGAGTAAACAGCTTGCTGAGGGGTTGGTTCTGCACTAGTATATATAGTAAGTAGTCAGTAATACTTTAAACCGGTTTCTCTTTTCTTGTAGATGAAAGTCGTGACACCCGAAATTTCTTGGCATGGGCGGGAGCCCATCTACACCTTAGACTTCCAGGCCAGCAAACATGGAATTCTGCGAATGGCCACGGGGGGAGTGGACAAGGTTGTCAGGGTCAGTAGCACTGGCACTGCATGGGTCTAGGCTCATTCTGAAGAGGGAGAGAAGCAGGATATGAACCTGTGGGTGGGTGTGTGGGTGTGGGTGTGATTGAGTGGGTGTGCTTGGGGTGTGAATGCCTGTTCGTTTATGCAAGTGTGTGTGTGTGTGTGTGGCTGTGTATGCATATGTGTGAGTGAAAGTGTCACAGTTTTTATTGCTTATAAATGCCAAGAAGATTTAGATGTTGACATAATATGTGATTTTTATTCAATCTGTGACTTGGGCTAGGGATATTGCAGCATGTTTTATTTCAAAGTCAAACTGTGGATTTCTGCATGGAAGTGCAAAAAGTGTTGTTGAACTGTACTCAGTAGAGGATGAGTTGATGAAACCAAAACAATGTTTAACTTCTTCTAATGACCCATGCCACTGGTTCACTTGCAAAATGTTTAATAAAAAGTAGTTAAGTATATTGCACATGGTCAGATTTAGTCAAAATGAAGTGGGTGCATACTCATAACTGCAATTGGTGATTTGCTGTGTTTGATTGGTGCAAAGAAATGCACCAGAACTTCACTGTCAGAGGAATTCTGTCTGATTTGTTCTAATTTCTTTACAGCTTTCAGTGTTTTTCACTTGGGTGAGTTTTTGGCAGTGCAGTATTTTTTCCTTCTTTTCTCTCCATGCAAAACTTTCCTCTTCCAGATATGGCAGCTGAAGAATGGAAAGGAAAAGGTGGAGGTAGAATTCCTCTCCACCCTCTCCCGACACACTCGCGCTGTGAACATTGTCCGTTTCTCTCCCTCGGGTAACTAGCTCTTGTTCAAATCATGAATGTTAATTATGCCTTTGTAGGAAATGACTGAACATTTTGAATAATGACCTGTACACTTCACCCGTTGCACAAGGTCACTGTACTTGCACAGACCCCACATGTCTGCTTGTACAGACTTCCTGGTCACCTCTGGCAGCTTGGGAACGATTCTGGCAGAGCTACTGGAGCAGGTTCCAGGGGCCCTGAAGCCAGGGGTTCCAGCTGATGAGGGGATTTCGATAACAAAAAACTTGTGTCTAAACATTGTGTTCGTCAATACTTTTATTGGACGATATTAATAGATCTGATGTAATTTTTGTGCCAAAAGTTTGCTGTGCCATGCTGATTGGACAGTTGATTCGCGCCTGTTTGCAATTAGATCACATGTCTATTCGTATTGACATACAATTTTCCCGATATCTATTAATACAGGAGATGAATTTTGTTACAGAAAACTTGTGTCCAAACAGAATAGATGTTGATTTATGGACAAATCGGAAAATCCTGGTCAATTGAAATGACAAGAAGCATTCTATTTGTAGATTGACAAACACACTGTGTAGGTCGAATGTCACTTGTAAAGTTGTAGAGTTTTTCAGATCTCTTCATAGATCTATCCACGAACACTCTATGTTTAGATATATGTTTTTTGTTGCGACAGGGGACATTGGACAGCCCTGGCCATGTTACACTCAAAATCATAGTGGAACATAAACTTGATGATACACCACATAAATAGTAGACTTCAGTTCCATTTATGAACTTGGAATGCAAGAGATACATTTTGAAGAAGCGAACTGATACTCTTGTGTATTGTTTGAATTATCTACAGTTGATCATCAAAATGATGTTGTTTACTTATCTCATTGCCAGAGGAAACCAATGCATATTTTCACATTGTAAAGTCAACTGAAACAGTGAAATGTTCACAATTTGAAACATCACCTATCCTTGTCCTTCACCTCCTCCCCCATCCTGCAACAAGGAGATTTTAACACCCAAGCCCACAACAGTTGCAGTGCTAATGCACTTACGACGAAAAATCCATATACCTGTAGTGTTTCCACTCTTAGTTCAGTTCAAGTACTGAAAATAAGATAGGCATCCGACTAATTTGTTACTCTTGGTGAATGAAGTGGATTCATTCCAGTAGGCCCCTGTCACTGATTTTACACAAATTGAACTCTGCCTTAGGAAACAATAAAGGCTTGTAAGAAAATTGACATTGGGAGATATTTCAGCTGCACTATTATTTATTCATTCATGCATATTCCAGAAAAAAAACCAGCATGTTCAAAGAGTATATATTAAATTTTTTACTGGAAAATAAAGCTCAGGAAAACCATTGTGTAACCTAATGCTCTGATTACTTTTCTCAGCATTTGCTCAAAAACTGTTTAGCTTACTTTAGTTTAAATAGCCTTCTCATGCACAGTCATAAATGACTGCCTGTCTTTCCTCTGACTTCACTGCTTTTTCTCCAGCTTCTTGACTCCAGTATGGATCAAGCACAACTTTTTCCTTCCTTCATGCAGGAACAAGAGCCTCAGAGCAGTGTCTGGTGGTGCTTTTGATTGAGGAGATTGAGTTTGCCCAGCATCTCTGATAATGCTTCCCTGGGTTGTGTGTACCATCAAGTGTCTTGTCCTTGTCTCTTTGCAGGAGAGATTCTGGCAACTGCAGGAGATGGTGAGGCTTCTTCATTCTCTGTGAACATCTAACAGACCTGGGTACCCATACGAATTTTGCGTATTAATATGCAAGAAAAAATGGAATACAATAATTATGCATGCCTCTGAAAAAATACGCGGAAAAAATGCAGCTTTTGCGTATTCCTAAATGTGCAAATTCGCGCGATAAAGTCCACGTCTGGCACGCGTGGCCCATATCCAGAACGGTGTTCCAGCCAAGGGAGAGCGGAACAGACAGTTGGAATCCTCTGAGTTTACTTTAGAGATAAATCGGGGTTACAATAACTCGCCGTTCTGGATACAGGCCCTGTTTCCGTTGAAGTTTGAGTGGCTCTCTCTCTCTCTCTCTCTCTCTCTCTCTCTCTCTCTCTCTCTCTCTCTCTCTCTCTCTCTCTCTCTCTCTCTCTCTCTCTCTCTCTCTCTTTTCTGTCTTTCTCCCACACTTTCCCTCTATTTGTGTGTGCGTGTTTGTGTGTGTGTGTGTGTGTGTATTTGTGTGTGTGTGTGTGTGTGTGTGTGTGTGTGTGTGTGTGTGTGTGTGTATTTCTTGGTTGTTTTATCCAACCTGCACTGTACTGAAAATCATAGGCTTGATCACTTCAAGTTCCTGGAGGATTTACGGTAAGCACATTTTCTTGGAAGAGGTTACGTAGCCGTGTGGTACGGCTACCGATTATTTTTTTGGTAGGTAGCTGTACAGCCTCGTACGGTTTATATACCCAACTGCGTGGTTGGATATATCAATATCATAACTCCATCCCACGTTTGACTCAACGGGTGGTCCCTGCGACCTAACTCCAGGGCCCGACGCTGATGTTGGACACAAACGTGACAAAAAGTTACATGTCCGGGTTTAGGTAAAACAATGCCTTCTGTGTCCTTGCCTCATCCAGGTCGGGAGATGACTGCGAAGAGTGACTGCGGGTTCCACAGGCCTAGGGCCAGTGACCACCGCACTTTTCACAGAGTGATTGCTCCACATTGTTCGTGTTTATTTATTCGGTTATCTGCAGCACGACGGCTGCCCTGTGCTCCCAGAACTCTTTGACATTCTAACCCTTTCTAGCGTTCCTTTTGCCTTTCGACTGCTGCTCAAACTTTTGATTGAATGCGTTTCGGTAGCATCACCGTTTCTTCAGAGAAGATTAATTAGTGCAGTTGAATTGCGATTTTGATTGTTTAGCCACTTGGATACGTTTAAATAGGCCTACTGTGTGTGTGATGCTCTAGTTGCGAACATGAACAGTGTAACAGTAATGTCGGTGAAACTCCCCGGACAGGCAAAGTCAGTACGTCAGGCGGGGTGGCGGCCACCATAAGGCAGATCGAGTGTGTGTGTGGTCAAGGGGCAGTTAACTCTTCACTTGCATTGCCACTTCAAATTTTTTTTGGGTGTCGTTGACTGACTGCGGAGTATCATTGTGCAAACCAAAAGCTGCATTTTTGAAATGTCGGTCCGCGCAAAAAATACGCACAGTTTTAAAAAAATATGCGTATCTGAACCAGTGAGTACGCAGAGGCAAAATTTGGGGTACCCAGGTCTGATCTAAAGATGAGTTATGTGATTTGTGTCATAATGGGACCTTCTGTCTCGCTTGCACTCACATTTTCATTGACGTCAAATTGTAAAGCTAGATTGCAGTTGGTTGCTCCATTTCTGTTTAGAGAGAAGGAAGATGTGGAACAACTTAAACTTGCTTCAGGGTGATATTATCAAAGCAGTTAGGAAATTTATCTCTTGATATACAGCAGAAGAAATTTTCTTTCTTTCTTTTTTAAAATAAATATATACAATACAGTCTTACAACACAGTTGTCATACCACAAAAATGGGAGGGGAGGGGGGGGGGGGGGGAGTTGAGGGGGATTCACACTCCATGTCATGGAGAGCTATTACTCTCCCTCTCTGTGCCTTTCCACACTGTGCCCTGCACTGATTGCAGATGGACACATCATCCTGTGGAAACAGAGCGACGTGCAGTCGCAGGCAAACAACATTTTCCAGGAGGACGAGGAGGACTATAAAGAAGTGTGGACATGCAGCAAAACACTCAGGTGAGTGACTTGGCAGGCCCCATCGTGACTGCTCATTCGTAGAGCTGTGGATGTTTCACTTTGATGACAGAGGTTGTGAAAAGGCCTTTAGCATGCATGTTTTGCAACACGTAATTGGAGAGTTGTACATCCTTAAGTGTGCTCATGAACATACCTTTGCACAACCACTTTCACAAGCATGTAGTGGAATGGAAATGTGTGTGTGATGTAACACAGTTCAAAGCTTATCTTCTTGGACTGAGAATATTAAGTTCCAGAGTTCTTGGTTGGTCATTCATGCAAGGTGTCAGCAATTCCAAACGCTCTTGGAATCATTCTGGAAGGTAGTGGGGATTCATGGGAAGGACGTTTGGGCATGCAGTTAACCCTCTGGACGCCATTAATTTTTCACGGATTTTACTCCCTGCAGCCAGTTATTTTCTGGACGTGCCCCAAAACCGAGACCCCTCTTCTGTTTAAAAATATACAATTATTTTATTATTTGCTAAAGAGGCAAACTTTTTGGAGGAAAGATGGAAAATTGAATGCTCTCTCTGATAGACACACTGAAATTTATGTCCATGCAATACAATATGATTTAAAAATAAACTGAGACAACACAAATTAAAAAACGTGTCGAGTGACAGGCTGCCACTGACTCACTCGAGAATAAATTCCCGCATCGCTTCCTTTCTTCACCCTCACTTGACCAGCGTAGCGATTCGTTTTGTCGATCATCAAGTCAACGACTTTATTAGTTGAAATAGAGATAAAAAGCATCCGATTTAGATACCTCATCGGGCACATGTTGAGGAGAGTCCATGCGCGAATTTAGAAGTTACCGATCGAGGTAGACACGTTGTTGCGCGATTTCAATTGCGCACGCTGGCTCAGAAATGATTGAGTTCGATTCTGATGAAGAGCGAATCTTTGAAATATTGTTCGATTCTGACTCGGAAGAAGAATTCCATGGCTTCACAGAGGAAGATTTGGTTGAGTTTGCCACAGCAACCAAGAGTGGTCACACGCAGACGGAATCTTAGACTGCGCTGGTTCAACTTCGATTTTGTCATCGGAGTCACTGTCTGCGGCAAACTCGACCAAATCTTCCTCTGTGAAGCCATGGAATTCTTCTTCCGAGTCCGAATCGAACAATATTTCGAAGATTCACTCTTCATCAGGATCGAGCTGAGTCATTTCTGGGCCAGCGTGCGCGATCGAAATCGAGCGGCAGCGTGTCTACCTCGATCAGTAACTTAAAAATTCGATCTAAATTCGCGCACGTGCAGTGAAACAATATGGCGACTATTATTATGAAAGCGAGGCTCTTCTGTGCAGTCTCCATGCGTAGAGAGCTCTCACAATCCCAAGATTCATAGCAAACAGCGCCAGATTCAAACATGCCTATCAGTTTGTCGACTATAACCGCCGACGGCTGTGAGGGGAGGTAACTACTTCGGCGGTTATGACCGCCGACGGCGCTCAGAGGGTTAATAAGAGGCTTGGTTGTGTCTATTCTCAGCCACCTTTAAGTGGGCATCTATCATTTGTTTGGGCTGGAAAAGGGAATGTGTCTTATTTGTTGGTTGGTTGGCTGGCTGGCTGGCTGATTATTTTTTTTTGTCCATTTGTCAAGTATTTAATTTTCATTTTTTTTCAATTTGGGAGTGATAGCTTTGTTGTTCAAGCATGACAGAAAGATTGAGAATTTGATCTGGGTCATCAGAGCAAGCATTTTATACTTATGTCTGAAACTTTAAAGAGATATTCGATGACAAAATGTGGACATTCCTTTGTGAGGTTTGCTATCCTCTAAATCTGCCATAGATGCTGCATTTTCTCCTGATTAAAGAAAGTTTTCTTGTTCAAGCGAGAGTGCTGTCAGTTGCCGTGCTAAAGAAAAGAGTTCTTTGCTTCAGGGGACACCTAGAGGACATCTACGACCTCTGCTGGTCTGCTGACGGTCGGTTTCTCATCTCGGGGTCTGTGGACAGCAGCGCCATCATGTGGGATGTGACCAGGCAAGGTACAGGAGTCGCCATGGAATTCTTGCTCTGGGAAAGTTATTCTCATAGTCACACAAAATTTGAGTTCGTCTCATAAACTGCAAATCTCGTTTTTCTGACTGAAAAGGTATGTTACATTCTTGCAGAGAAGCAGGGGAATAAAATAAAACTCTTGCTCTTGGGAATTTCTGCTGTGTTTATATATATAACTATTGAATTTGTCTAATTATTTGCAAACTCAATAGTTTTCCAGAATGAAATGGTAAGTAACATTCTTGCAGAGAAGCAGAAAGATCAAATGGAACCCTAGATTGTGGAAATTTTCTCCTATGTTAAACATCACAATTGAGTCTCAAAAAGTGCAGGTCTCTAGTATTTGTTCTGACTGAAAAGGTAACATTCTTGCAGTAACGGAGACTGGGTGCCGATTTGGAAATAAGTACTGTAACTAATGGTTGTTTCATTTTTTTGTTGGACTGGAAATGCCTGATATTGAATGTTCTCCAAATAAAACAATTGCAAACAATTGAAAGAAAAATGTTAACACAGATGTAACTTCATGATACCAATGGCTGCTGATGCTGTTCTTACCAATGTTAATAATTTCCACCAGTAGATCACAAAGTCTGGGTTCCAACCACAGCGCATAACATGCATTCACAGACATCAAGGTGACATTACTATAGTGTCTACACCTCACCACGAGACCAATTCCTACATATATGTAGACATCACAAAGTTAGGGTTCCAACTGCTGTGAATAATGTGCATTCACAGTTAGCATGACAACATTACAATGATGTCTGTGTCTGACCATGTTGATGATATCCAGTTTTGCACCATAATGTCTATTCTTATTTCTGTGGATAATTCCTCTTGCAGATACAGAGATAGTAATATCAATGTACTTGTGCACTGTATGTCACCACTGTTGGGGATTTCCTTTGGCAGACCATTAAGTCTGTTGTTATCACCACTGTGGGTAATTTCCACTTGCAATCAGTGAGATACCTTTCTCCTAATGAGTATCTTACCCTTCTAATTACCATTTACAAACTTAAAGTTCATCACCACTGTGAAAAGTTCCACATTACAGACAGCAAGATCACATTTCCTCTATAAAATCCAAGTCTCACCACTGTGAA
>JAWQFJ010001208.1:65000-83507 GCA_034096865.1 Theodoxus fluviatilis
GTTCTTTCATTGTCTGTTATATTTCAGAAACTAGCAACAGTAATGAAGAAGAACCAGAGAAAATTCCTGTTCTTTCATTGTCTGTTATATTTCAGAAACTAGCAACAGTAATGAAGAAGAACCAGAGAAAATTCCTGTTCTTTCATTGTCTGTTATATTTCAGAAACTAGCAACAGTAATGAAGAAGAACCAGAGAAAATTCCTGTTCTTTCATTGTCTGTTATATTTCAGAAACTAGCAACAGTAATGAAGAAGAACCAGAGAAAATTCCTGTTCTTTCATTGTCTGTTATATTTCAGAAACTAGCAACAGTAATGAAGAAGAACCAGAGAAAATTCCTGTTCTTTCATTGTCTGTTATATTTTAGAAACTAGCAACAGTAATGAAGAAGAACCAGAGAAAATTCCTGTTCTTTCATTGTCTGTTATATTTAAGAAACTAGCAACAGTAATGAAGAAGAACCAGAGAAAATTCCTGTTCTTTCATTGTCTGTTATATTTCAGAAACTAGCAACAGTAATGAAGAAGAACCAGAGAAAATTCCTGTTCTTTCATTGTCTGTTATATTTCAGAAACTAGCAACAGTGATGAAGAAGAACCAGAGAAAATTCCTGTTCTTTCATTGTCTGTTATATTTCAGAAACTAGCAACAGTAATGAAGAAGAACCAGAGAAAATTCCTGTTCTTTCATTGTCTGTTATATTTCAGAAACTAGCAACAGTAATGAAGAAGAACCAGAGAAAATTCCTGTTCTTTCATTGTCTGTTATATTTCAGAAACTAGCAACAGTAATGAAGAAGAACCAGAGAAAATTCCTGTTCTTTCATTGTCTGTTATATTTCAGAAACTAGCAACAGTAATGAAGAAGAACCAGAGAAAATTCCTGTTCTTTCATTGTCTGTTATATTTCAGAAACTAGCAACAGTAATGAAGAAGAACCAGAGAAAATTCCTGTTCTTTCATTGTCTGTTATATTTCAGAAACTAGCAACAGTAATGAAGAAGAACCAGAGAAAATTCCTGTTCTTTCATTGTCTATTATATTTCAGAAACTAGCAACAGTAATGAAGAAGAACCAGAGAAAATTCCTGTTCTTTCATTGTCTATTATATTTCAGAAACTAGCAACAGTAATGAAGAAGAACCAGAGAAAATTCCAACCATGTTCAGGTATTGTCTGCAGCACTAGCTTTGCTATCTGTGTGTATATTTTGTGTGTGTATGTGTGTGTGTATATTTTGTGTGTGTGTGTGTATGTGTGTGTGTATGCATGTGTGTGTGTGTGTGTGTGTGTGTGTGTGTATGCATTTGTGTGTGTGTGTGTGTGTGTGTATGCATTTGTGTGTGTGTATGCATTTGTGTGTGTGTGTGTGTATGCATTTGTGTGTGTGTATGCATTTGTGTGTGTGTATGCATTTGTGTGTGTGTATGCATTTGTGTGTGTGTGTGTGTGTGAGAGAGAGAGAGAGAGAGAGAGAGAGAGAGAGAGAGAGAGAGAGAGAGAGGAGAGAGAGAGAGAGAGAGAGAGAGAGAGAGAGAGAGAGAGAGAGAGAGAGAGAGAGAGAGAGAGAGGAGAGTTTTAAAAAATCAAAACATTGTGGAAATTTTGTCTCATTAAAAAATTTCCATCCATACAAAGTACTTATTAAAAAAATTAATGACTGAAATCTTTCAAAGCAAGTGAGTCACTGTTGTTTTCCTGGGCCCGTATTCACAACGGCGATTTATCGGCGATTTATTTTAACTCCGATTTATCTCTAAACTAAGATGATTCCAACTGCCTGTTCCGCTCTCCCTTGGCTGGAAACCAGTATATATAGCAAAGCGCAACCTAGGATCCTCTGACGAGCGTACCTTATCTAACCGATCAAGATAACGCGGGGCTAGGGGATAAATCGAGTGTTAAAAAGATAAATCGCCGTTGTGAATACGGGCCCTGGTTGTTCAAAGTCAATTCAAAGTTTGGTGAGGGGTACAATGATAGGACTCCAGCCACGGGGCGTGCCTGATTGTCTTGTAAGAAGCACATTCAAAGTTTGGTGATGGGTACAATGATAGGACTCCAGCCACGGGGCGTGCCTGATTGTCTTGTAAGAAGCACATTCAAAGTTTGGTGAGGGGTACAATGATAGGACTCCAGCCACGGGGCGTGCCTGATTGTCTTGTAAGAAGCACATTCAAAGTTTGGTGAGGGGTACAATGACAGGACTCCAGCCACGGGGCGTGCCTGATTGTCTTGTAAGAAGCACATTCAAAGTTTGGTGAGGGGTACATTGATAGGACTCCAGCCACGGGGTGTGCCTGATTGTCTTGTAAGAAGCACATTCAAAGTTTGGTGAGGAGCACAAGGATAGGACTCCAGCCACGGGGCGTGCCTGATTGTCTTGTAAGAAGCACATTCAAAGTTTGGTGAGGGGTACAATGATAGGACTCCAGCCATGGGGCGTGCCTGATTGTCTTGTAAGAAGCACTTGTTTAAATGGAAGACTCAGTCCAGAATGCCTTCATCGAATGTGTGCCTTGGGATTTCTTAAAAAGAGTATTTTTACATGAAACACATATGCTCATATAGATATTTGTGTTGCATGAGAAATCAAGGAGAGTGGACCGTGTAGGATTCGGGGAGGACAGGGGAGAAATCAAGGAGAGTGGACCGTGTAGGATTCGGGGAGGACAGGGGAGAAATCAAGGAGAGTGGACCGTGTAGGATTCGGGGAGGACAGGGGAGAAATCAAGGAAAGTGGACCGTGTAGGATTCGGGGAGGACAGGGGCGAAATCAAGGAGAGTGGACAGTGTAGGGTTCGGGGAGAACAGGGGAGAAATCAAGGAAAGTGGACCGTGTAGGGTTCGGGGAGGACAGGGGAGAAATCAAGGAGAGTGGACCGTGTAGGATTCGGGGAGGACAGGGGAGAAATCAAGGAGAGTGGACCGTGTAGGATTCGGGGAGGACAGGGTAGAAATCAAGGAGAGTGGACCGTGTAGGATTCGGGGAGGACAGGGGAGAAATCAAGGAGAGTGGACCGTGTAGGATTCGGGGAGGACAGGGGAGAAATCAAGGAGAGTGGATTGTGTAGGATTCGGGGAGGACAGGGAAGAAATCAAGGAGAGTGGACCGTGTAGGATTCGGGGAGGACAGGGGAGAAATCAAGGAGAGTGGATCGTGTAGGATTCGGGGAGGACAGGGGAAAAATCAAGGAGAGTGGATCGTGTAGGATTCGGGGAGGACAGGGGAGAAATCAAGGAGAGTGGACCGTGTAGGATTCGGGGAGGACAGGGGAGAAATCAAGGAGAGTGGATCGTGTAGGATTCGGGGAGGACAGGGGAGAAATCAAGGAGAGTGGACCGTGTAGGATTCGGGGAGGACAGGGGAGAAATCAAGGAGAGTGGAACCGTGTAGGATTCGGGGAGGACAGGGGAGAAATCAAGAAGAGTGGACCGTGTAGGATTCGGGGAGGACAGGGGAGAAATCAAGGAGAGTGGACCGTGTAGGATTCGGGGAGGACAGGGGAGAAATCAAGGAGAGTGGACCGTGTAGGATTCGGGGAGGACAGGGGAGAAATCAAGAAGAGTGGATCGTGTAGGATTCGGGGAGGACAGGGGAGAAATCAAGGAGAGTGGACCGTGTAGGATTCGGGGAGGACAGGGGAGAAATCAAGGAGAGTGGACCGTGTAGGATTCGGGGAGGACAGGGGAGAAATCAAGAAGAGTGGACCGTGTAGGATTTGGGGAGGACAGGGGAGAAATCAAGGAGAGTGGACCATGTAGGATTCTGGGAGGACAGGGGAGAAATCAAGGAGAGTGGATCGTGTAGGATTCGGGAGGAAGTGGAAGAGGAAAGAGTAGGACCCTGGAAGCTGAGACTAGAGACGCCTCTCTCTCCATCCACAGCCTGCCCTACCGCCTGGTGTTTGCCGTTGCCACGGAGGACGCCATCTTGCTGTATGACACACAGCAGACCATGCCCATCGGCCTCATCTCCAACATCCACTACGCTCTGCTGTCTGACCTCTCGTGGTGGGTCTGGTTTTTTCCCTCCCTCCCTCCCTTGCTCTCTCTCTCTCTCTCTCTCTCTCTCTCTCTCTCTCTCTCTCTCTCTCTCTCTCTCTCTCTCTCTCTCTCTCTCTCTCTCTCTCTCTCTCTCTCTCTCTCTCTCTCTCTCCCTCCCTCCCTCCCTCCCTCCCTCCCTCCCTCCCTCCCTCCCTCCCTCCCTCCCTCCTTCCCTCCCTTCTTGAACAGAGATCTTTTTCAGCCATCAGTTAATCCCATACAGCAATATTTGATGGTGTCAAGCTATTGATTACACCAGTGTATGCATTCCACACTCAGAGACCGCTAGCAAGCCCTAAAATGAACCAAATTTGGTAGCATCAGGCCTGGCTATCAGAACATCTCGCCTGAAATATACAGACATGGAATAGAAACTGGCTTCCTTGGTGGAGGTTTGCTCTCTGAGTGTTTTGTAGTTGTTGTGACTCTGTAGTTGTTGTGACTCTGTAGTTGTTGTGACTCTGTAGTTGTTGCGACTCTGTAGTTGTTGCGACTCTGTAGTTGTTGTGACTCTGTAGTTGTTGCGACTCTGTAGTTGTTGTGACTCTGTAGTTGTTGTGACTCTGTAGTTGTTGCGACTCTGTAGTTGTTGTGACTCTGTAGTTGTTGTGACTCTGTTGTTGTTGTGACTCTGTAGTTGTTGCAACTGTAGTTGTTGCGACTCTGTAGTTGTTGTGACTGTAGTTGTTGCGACTCTGTAGTTGTTGTGACTCTGTAGTTGTTGTGACTCTGTAGTTGTTGTGTCTCTGTAGTTGTTGCGACTCTGTAGTTGTTGCGACTCTGTAGTTGTTGTGACTCTGTAGTTGTTGCGACTCTGTAGTTGTTGTGACTCTGTAGTTGTTGTGACTCTGTAGTTGTTGTGACTCTGTAGTTGTTGCGACTCTGTAGTTGTTGCGACTCTGTAGTTGTTGTGACTCTGTAGTTGTTGCGACTCTGTAGTTGTTGCGACTCTGTAGTTGTTGTGACTCTGTAGTTGTTGTGACTCTGTTGTTGTTGTGACTCTGTAGTTGTTGTGACTGTAGTTGTTGTGACTCTGTAGTTGTTGTGACTCTGTAGTTGTTGTGACTGTAGTTGTTGCGACTCTGTAGTTGTTGTGACTCTGTAGTTGTTGTGACTCTGTAGTTGTTGTGACTCTGTAGTTGTTGTGACTCTGTAGTTGTTGTGACTCTGTAGTTGTTGTGACTCTGTAGTTGTTGTGACTCTGTTGTTGTTGTGACTGTAGTTGTTGCGACTGTAGTTGTTGCGACTCTGTAGTTGTTGTGACTCTGTAGTTGTTTTGACTCTGTAGTTGTTGTGACTCTGTAGTTGTTGCGACTCTGTAGTTGTTGCGACTCTGTAGTTGTTGTGACTTTGTAGTTGTTGTGACTCTGTAGTTGTTGTGACTCTGTAGTTGTTGCGACTCTGTAGTTGTTGTGACTCTGTAGTTGTTGTGACTCTGTAGTTGTTGTGACTCTGTAGTTGTTGTGACTCTGTAGTTGTTGTGACTCTGTAGTTGTTGTGACTCTGTAGTTGTTGTGACTCTGTAGTTGTTGTGACTCTGTAGTTGTTGTGACTCTGTAGTTGTTGTGACTCTGTAGTTGTTGTGACTCTGTAGTTGTTGTGACTCTGTAGTTGTTGTGACTCTGTAGTTGTTGTGACTCTGTAGTTGTTGTGACTCTGTAGTTGTTGTGACTCTGTAGTTGTTGTGACTCTGTAGTTGTTGTGACTCTGTAGTTGTTGCGACTGTAGTTGTTGCGACTCTGTAGTTGTGACTCTGTAGTTGTTGTGACTCTGTAGTTGTTGTGACTCTGTAGTTGTTGCGACTGTAGTTGTTGCGACTCTGTAGTTGTTGTGACTCTGTAGTTGTTGTGACTCTGTAGTTGTTGTGACTCTGTAGTTGTGACTCTGAAGTTGTTGTGACTCTGTAGTTGTTGTGACTTTATAGTTGTTGTGATTGTAGTTGTTGTGACTCTGTAGTTGTTGTGACTTTATAGTTGTTGTGACTCTGTAGTTGTTGTGACTTTATAGTTGTTGTGACTGTGTAGTTGTTGTGACTCTGTAGTTGCGACTCTGTAGTTGTTGTGACTCTGTAGTTGTTTTGACTCTGTAGTTGTTGTGACTCTGTAGTTGTTGCGACTCTGTAGTTGTTGCGACTCTGTAGTTGTTGTGACTCTGTAGTTGTTGTGACTCTGTAGTTGTTGTGACTCTGTAGTTGTTGTGACTCTGTAGTTGTTGTGACTCTGTAGTTGTTGTGACTCTGTAGTTGTTGTGACTCTGTAGTTGTTGTGACTCTGTAGTTGTTGTGACTCTGTAGTTGTTGTGACTCTGTAGTTGTTGTGACTCTGTAGTTGTTGTGACTCTGTAGTTGTTGTGACTCTGTAGTTGTTGTGACTCTGTAGTTGTTGTGACTCTGTAGTTGTTGTGACTCTGTAGTTGTTGTGACTCTGTAGTTGTTGTGACTCTGTAGTTGTTGTGACTCTGTAGTTGTTGTGACTCTGTAGTTGTTGTGACTCTGTAGTTGTTGTGACTCTGTAGTTGTTGTGACTCTGTAGTTGTTGTGACTCTGTAGTTGTTGTGACTCTGTAGTTGTTGTGACTCTGTAGTTGTTGTGACTCTGTAGTTGTTGTGACTCTGTAGTTGTTGTGACTCTGTAGTTGTTGTGACTCTGTAGTTGTTGTGACTCTGTAGTTGTTGTGACTCTGTAGTTGTTGTGACTCTGTAGTTGTTGCGACTCTGTAGTTGTTGTGACTCTGTAGTTGTTGTGACTCTGTAGTTGTTGTGACTTTGTAGTTGTTGTGACTCTGTAGTTGTTGCGACTCTGTAGTTGTTGCGACTCTGTAGTTGTTGCGACTCTGTAGTTGTTGTGACTCTGTAGTTGTTGTGACTCTGTAGTTGTTGTGACTCTGTAGTTGTTGTGACTCTGTAGTTGTTGTGACTCTGTAGTTGTTGTGACCCTGTAGTTGTTGTGACTCTGTAGTTGTTGTGACTCTGTAGTTGTTGTGACTGTAGTTGTTCTGACTAGTTGTTGTGACTCTGTAGTTGTTGTGACTCTGTAGTTGTTGTGACCTTTAATTAAATCATGAGGTTTTTGAGTTCTTTGAATTCATTTTAATTTATTGGGTCTTTTCCACTTCCTGCAGATAAAAATATACAACTTTGACCTGTAGAATATTGAAGCAATAGTGACAGTTTCTAATAGAATGCAAATGCTGTCACTTACAGAAACTGGTTATACAAAAGTATCCAACAGTTCATCTAAATGGGCAAGAGGTCTGTGATATGAAATCAATTGAATACATATTCTGGAAACATGTAATTTGTTGTTCATGGTGTTACAGATTTTCAATTATCTTTCAGGTCTTCCAACGGCCAGATGCTGATCGTCTCCTCCACCGATGGCTTCTGTAGCATCATCACCTTTGAACCTGGGGAACTAGGAACCCCATACTTCCCCAAGGAGTCAAGCTCTGAAGCTCAAACGGCCGACGGTGACCAGAAGAAAAATGAAGTCTCAGAAAGCATTGAGAACATGGCCAACCTCAAGGTGACTAACCTCTCTGAGGTCAAGGACTCGGCACAGGTCAAAAGTTCAGGAGCCACTGTCACTGGAAAACCAAGCTCCCCAGAGGTCAAGGTCACTCCCAAGGTAAAGAGCCCAGGGGTCAAAGGCAAATCTGGGGTTGTGAGTTCAGGGGTGAAAGGTGCATCTCCCAGTGGGCCAGGTGCTGGAATCATGAAAACCAGCAAGGACAAGAAAAAGTCGCCCCAAGCAACAGCAGACGCTGGGAAGAAAGGAAAAAAGGGGAATTCTGCTACAGTGCTTGCAGACGACAGCTCTGACAGTGATGTCATGATTGTGTCTGGGGACGCTCCCACTTCAGGCCACAGCGGACGGAGAGCAGCCGATGCATCTGCCAAGGCCTTGAAAGCAGACGACCGGACCTCTACGTCTGGTGGCCAAGGATCTGCTGACGGTGCAGACGCTGAGAAAGCAGTAAGCCTCCCTGTTTTCACTGAGGGAAGACGGCAGGCAGCCTGTGAAGAAGTTTGTGCTTTGTAAATCTGTGTTGTAAAAGGCTTGGACGAGCATTTCGAGTTTGAACAAGCTACTCGTAATTGTTGTGTTAATTAGATGATGTTCTTCTCAGCATTGGAGGTGTCTTTCATTGCAACAATGGTAGCTCGTCCATAATTCAGGCTTCTAGCAAGAAGTGACCTCTGTCCATTTTCCTGGGTTCTACATAGAATGCAAATGGAACTCTCAGTAATTTGGTTGAATCTAGAATGCTGGTACAAAAACTATTGTATGTGAGATGACTGTGGGCATAATTTGCGTTAAGAATTTTATCTGTCAATTCAAAATCCATGCTTTACACCTTGGTTCCTCTGTGCGTACGCTGTATGACTATTTGAAGCCATTTCTGTGTGGGGAAACCATTAGTTTTGCACCGTGGAGGAAGTGTTTTTACTATCTAATCCATCATCCTAGAGCTTGTCAAGATTTCACAATTGATTTCCTGTGTATGTCACATCATTGTGTGCGCGTGTTTGTGTGTGTATGGCAGAGGTGTGTGTGTGTGTGTGTGTGTGTGTGTGTATGCATACTTAATGTATGTGAACCTGCATTTGTGATATTAAAATTTTTACAGTGTCTTTGATATAGATAAATCAATGTATTCACCATTGGCCATCGATATAAAAGTGCCTATTTGTTTTCAAGGAATTACATGTGATTGAATGATCTGGTGTGTCTGGAGAAATATTAATTCTAATTCTTTGTACACTGTGATGACA
Source organism: Theodoxus fluviatilis (assembly GCA_034096865.1). Lineage (NCBI taxonomy): Eukaryota > Metazoa > Mollusca > Gastropoda > Cycloneritida > Neritidae > Theodoxus > Theodoxus fluviatilis. The sequence continues at coordinate 73,819 of JAWQFJ010001208.1, forward strand.
AGCCTGTTTCTTAATTGCACATAGGTGTCATGTATTAAAAAAACCAACCCAAAAGGAACAACAACATTTCTTAAAATATGCTCAGACAACAAAAGGGGGAAAAAATCTGCTAATGTACACATTAATTGCTGCTGTATCTGCTCATAAGTCATCAACTGTGATCACCGACTTCATGCATGGCTCTGTGTATCTGCAGGTGGAGGAACCAATGGACATGGAGGACGACGAATCCCGAAAGTCTGGAAGCGCCCAGCCCAGTGCAGGGAAGCAGAGTTCAGTGGCTGCTGCAGGGAGCAAGAAGGGACGCCGCGTCCAGCTCAAAACCATCGGAAAGCTTGATTAGACCGTCAGGTCTGCTGCCTGCAGAGTGGGAGCGTTCTGCATGGCAGCTTGGTGGGCACAGGGCAAGGGGAGGTTGGTTGACGCTGGAGACAACTAGCACAGCTGTTCAGTTAGAGCCAGTCTTACCAGCAGCTCAGTGTTGATACATTCTTACTACCCTGCAAGGTGGGGGTAATGCTGGACTCCAGTAGATCTGTTCAGCTGGGTCTGTATCACAGCTTGGTGTTCACACGTTAGTACTACCGTGTAAGGTGTGGGTAATGCTGGACTCCAGCAGAGCTGTTCAGTTGGGTCTGTATCCTAGCTTGGTGTTCACACGTTAATACTACAGTGTAAGGTGGGGGTAATGCTGGACTCCAGCAGAGCTGTTCAGTTGGGTCTGTATCCCAGCTTGGTGTTCACACGTTAGTACTACAGTGTAAGGTGAGGGTAATGCTGGACTCCAGCAGAATTGTTCAGTTGGGTCTGTATCACAGCTTGGTGTTCACACGTTAGTACTACCGTGTAAGGTGGGGGTAATGCTGGACTCCAGCAGAGCTGTTCAGTTGGGTCTGTATCACAGCTTGGTGTTCACAGGTTAGTACTACAGTGTAAGGTGGGGGTAATGCTGGACTCCAGCAGAGCTGTTCAGTTGGGTCCAGTCTTCCGAGGGGCTTGGTAAGGTGTGGTAAATGTTTGACTCCAGCAGAAACATTCAGGTCAAACAGGCATTCCTATCCGCTTGGTGGTTATATTTATACAGTGGAAGGTGTGGTTCACATTGGACTCTAGCAGACATGTTTATAGCAGTTTGGTGTACACAGCAAAGTGTAAGGTGTGGTTCACACTGGACTCTAGCAGACAAATACACCCAGTGTGTATAGCAGCTTGATGTACACAGCAAAGTGTAAGGTGTGGTTCACACTAAACTCCAGCGGAATTGTTCAGGTGACAGCACTGGAGTCTGGACTCCAAAGACTACAATGGCATTTATTGCTTGTGGTATTTTAGCCAACGAAGTCTTGAGGGAAAACTGCCCTGAAGTTGTGGTAGGATGAAAAAACTTTGGAGTCTGTCCTGCTGTAATGAAGGGAGTTTATCTGAAGGGTTCTGTAGGAAGGGGCAGTTGCTTAACCATTGCTTGCATGTCTTTTACTCTTTTTCCCTTTATTATTATTTTTTGTGTGTGTGCAACTGAATCAAGACAGCACTGTCAATAGAGGTAATCTGCATGGCATTCCATGCAACAGTTTCCTTTTTATTTAATATTGAAGACAACATCTTGATTTTATTTGAATGTTTGACATTTTATGCAGAGGAAAACGTTTTATCTAAACCCGACTAGTTGAAGAAAACATTTGTGATGGTGCTTGTGTGTGTGTGTTGTTGTTTTTTTTGTTTTTTGTTTTTTTTGGGGGGGGCCATTTGACCTGAAGTTGTGAAATGCTTCCTGTCGGCAGTTTCCTCCACTCTCATGAGAATGGAGTGTACATAGTGTGAGTTCCTCCAGCACATTGATATGTGAAGGGAACATGATGCAAAAACTTGATGTAATTACTGGCAAAAGCTACTGCAGACACAGGGGTGAGGACATTTTTTTCAGTCATCTCTGTACCTCAGGACAAAATGAGTCTGACCATGTAAATAAATCTTAATGAATGCTTGCTCCCCATACTCAACTACTTGGACAGCACTTGTGCTCATTAATTAGGTTGTTCATTAATTTAGTCAGTACTTCATTGAATAGCCATTATAGGACTAATTTAAATCTGTATATGCTTTGTGTGTAGGTAAGACAGACAGAAGTGTACATATTCTGCTGTAGCTGGTGCAGCAGTCAGTGCTGTTATTGAAGCTTGCAAAGGCTTTGCTGTAGCTTCTTGGAGGTTTACACTCATACCCAAGCTCCTGCTGGAGACCAAGTCATTTTCTAGGACTTCTCTACTGCAGACATGTTGGAGAGAAACTTAACTGCCGGCATCCTCAACTTCGGTGCTTGCAGTTGCAGCAGGCGGAGTGAACCTTCTTATTTCAGAAAGCAAATACATGTCTGTGTGAATAGCTTGGAGAGGGTTTGTGATCAATACACTGCACACTTAGAGTGCGAGTAAGTAATGCTAACTTAATGATTTTTTTGTGTGAAATAAAGATGTAGAATCTTCGCGGACTGTTTACGTTTTGAATCCACAAGGGTATTTGAATTTACTCATCAGTTTGAATTTGATTACTTCCCCGACATCGCTATTGCAGTTTAGTCTCGGCAGACAAATAGGGGGATACAGAGGTATAGGTTCTGGTTCCACTTAGCCCTTTGCCACCTCATCTGGGGCTCTTACAGGGAAATTATATGCCAGGGTCTGACTGAGTGACCTGGAAAATCCAAATCGGATGAAAAGCATCCGAGTGCTCCTCCATTCTTTCCTTAGCTGAGGTTTTGGAGTAAAATCCTGCACACTTTTGGGGGGCTTACCACATTCTGCCCCGATTGTTGGGCCATTTGATCAGGCCTTCGCTGGCACTTGATCATTCATGCAGTGATGAACAGATTGGATGCACACGGTGGGGTACCTGCACCATCTCCAGTACTCGCGGAGTATTCCACCCTGATAATGGCCGACAGCCGCATCCAAGGTAGATTGCAAAGCAGTGTGCCATCACAACCCACACATGCACCTATTTTTAAATTGACCCAGATTCATGGTGTACAGCTACGATGAACAGCTACCATGAACCTTCTGTATGACTTACTTAGCTTTGGTCCAATGTCCATGGCGTGCCAAAGCAAAAACAAAAAGTACTTACAGGAACGTTCCTTCCTTTCTCACTTGTCTACAATGTATACCAGTTCCTGGCAGCCCACCCCCCAGTGCTCTCCCCTGTTGCATGAGTGCACGGTCAGTCCCTCAGCCTCTACTGGCTTCTTGAAACCAGTAAATTTGTCCATGCAAGTAAATCTGTCTGTGCATGAATGATACTTGGTGAACAACTATGATACACCTACCCCTCTGTATGACTGGGTTAGCTGTGGTTCAACCTCTACAAAGTGCCAAAGTCCCTTCCCTTCTACTTGTCTACCACACATGCACCTAAGGCTTGTTCAGGAGTACAAAGCGCTGCATGAGCGCTTCATAAACACCTACAGATTTAGTGCAGCGTTTCACTTGTTAAAGGGGAGGTAAATCTTCTGAGCCCCATGTTGTGTTGATAGACGCTAAGAAAGTGTTTTCTTTGCCACAGACATCATTTACGCACGTTTAAATGTATTCTGCATGAATAAAGTCCACTACTGTCTCATCCTTACTTGCCATTACTCGCCCATACAGAGCGCTTGGGGCAAATAAAGCCTGTTCCAGTCCTAAAATGATGTTTCTGAGGGTTATTTTGCGCATCGACGGCCAGTGTGGGATCGAAGACGCCATTTTGAAAATCGTCTGAATCACCTCGGCTCGGTGATGCACAGCGCTGCTCAGCACTGAGTGAATCACGCCCCAACATTGCTGTTCAGGAGTGAATCACATGCTGCGCTTTGCAGCCCTGCGCCTCCTGAACAAGCTTCTGGTTGCACTCGGGGTTGGGGGGAGAGCCAAACTGAGCCAGAGAGGACAACACTCCAATATCTGTCTGCAGCGGCAAATGGACTTGGTTTCCAATAACCGCATAAGGTACTTTAGGATGAGGTTAGTGAATTTCAGGTTCCAAGTAGCCTACATCAAAGAGGAAAAGTTTGATTGATTGATCACAGAATAGCCAGCTTGTCCACAGATGTTGACAGGTACCAGAAACTACTGGTCTATTGCTGCCTGCAGTCGGTTACTTGGCTTCTCTGGATGCTAAGTAGTGGTACATATTTCACATGAGAACAAAGTCACAGAAGAGGTCCCATTAAAAGTGCATTTTACAACAGGAATGTTTATTTCAGCAAGCGTTTCAAGCTGATGGCAAAGTTGGATTCATTGTTAGCCAAGCCAGTGACTTGCACTGAGTGTTGAAGTGTGCCAGATGAAAGCACTAGCACCAAACACTGAAGACTTAAAATTGACTGAGAAAGCACACACACTCAACCCTGAAAACATCCCTCGGCCTTTCAGAAATTAACTTCTCATAAGTATAACAAATATAACTTTTCAGGGGACAAATTTCACTGACACTTTTCTGTCTTTGATAAAAGCGAAGGTGCCTGGTTTTGTTTTGCAATTTCCCACCAATTCTGGATGTTCAAATCCAACACTTTTAGTTCACCCTGTGGCCATCGAACTCCACTCTATCCCAGCCATCATTTCCACGGCTTGGGAGGCAAGCTACCAGGCTGGGGAGGAGGAAACAAAAGACATGATTCTCACTCATTTTCCACCTACATCCTCACAGGCACTTAGTCTTACTCACGGGAAGGGAGAAGCAATGCCAGTTCAGTAGAACCTTCTTTAAGAACGCTACCCCAGGATCTGCACAGCTCCGACGTTGCATCTACTGGCTGCAAGCAGGTGGAAGTCGAGTCCTCCAACACACAGCCATGATCCCAGAGCATCTCCCGTGACCAGCAAAACAATGCAACCCAAGCTAACATCTTGTTTGGACGCTAATTAAATAATAAAGCTATAATTAATAAAATGTCACTCAAAGTATTGCACTCTTAGTATGTACAATTATTGTCTTGCACCCTGAAATTATTCCATCTTCACAAGAGAAACTTGTCACAGTTCCATGCATGGCAGCTTGTCCTCAATCATTAAAAAAATCATGTACATCCGTTTGCACAGTGAGGAACATCACAATGGACAATCAAGACACGATTAGAGGAAGGCTGTGTCCCTGTCTATATTGGAATCCCCAATGCATTCTGGGCCTGGGTGTGGCAGTCCTATTAGACGGCCACAAGGCAGACGCCATGACAACCTCTATCCCGACCCGATGTGGATGTCAGGAAGCAGGTTGCAGGAGGCGATGATGTCAATCTTGTCCTCCAGGTAGAACAGGTCGTTGGTCAAAAGACGCATGTGGTGGGACACATCCTGCAATTAGTGAATGAATGAATGAACAAATGGATGGATGGATGGATGAATGAATGAATGGATGAATGAATGAACAAATGGATGAATAATGAATAAGCGAACAAATGAACGAACGAACAGATGGATGGATGGGTGGATGGATGAATGAATGGATGGATGGATAAATGAATGGAGTTTTGCAGCCTATATCAGCCTTTGCAGACCAAGTAAGGCCATTTGCAGCCTATATCAGCCTTTGCAGGCCATGTAAGGCCATTTGCAGCCTATATCAGCCTTTGCAGGCCATGTAAGGCCATTTGCAGCCTATATCAGCCTTTGCAGGCCATGTAAGGCCATTTGCAGCCTATATCAGCCTTTGCAGGCTATGTAAGGCCATTTGCAGCCTATATCAGCCTTTGCAGGCCAAGTAAGGCCATTTGCAGCCTATATCAGCCTTTGCAGGCTATGTAAGGCCATTTGCAGCCTATATCAGCCTTTGCAGGCCATGCAAGGCCATTTGCAGCCTATATCAGCCTTTGCAGGCTATGTAAGGCCATTTGCAGCCTATATCAGCCTTTGCAGACCAAGTAAGGCCATTTGCAGCCTATATCAGCCTTTGCAGGCTATGTAAGGCCATTTGCAGCCTATATCAGCCTTTGCAGGCCATGTAAGGCCATTTGCAGCCTATATCAGCCTTTGCAGGCCATGCAAGGCCATTTGCAGCCTATATCAGCCTTTGCAGGCCATGCAAGGCCATTTGCAGCCTATATCAGCCTTTGCAGGCTATGTAAGGCCATTTGCAGCCTATATCAGCCTTTGCAGACCAAGTAAGGCCATTTGCAGCCTATATCAGCCTTTGCAGACCAAGTAAGGCCATTTGCAGCCTATATCAGCCTTTGCAGGCCATGTAAGGCCATTTGCAGCCTATATCAGCCTTTGCAGACCAAGTAAGGCCATTTGCAGCCTATATCAGCCTTTGCAGGCCATGTAAGGCCATTTGCAGCCTATATCAGCCTTTGCAGGCCATGTAAGGCCATTTGCAGCCTATATCAGCCTTTGCAGGCCATGTAAGGCCATTTGCAGCCTATATCAGCCTTTGCAGGCCATGTAAGGCCATTTGCAGCCTATATCAGCCTTTGCAGGCCATGTAAGGCCATTTGCAGCCTATATCAGCCTTTGCAGGCTATGTAAGGCCATTTGCAGCCTATATCAGCCTTTGCAGGCTATGTAAGGCCATTTGCAGCCTATATCAGCCTTTGCAGGCCATGTAAGGCCATTTGCAGCCTATATCAGCCTTTGCAGGCCATGTAAGGCCATTTGCAGCCTATATCAGCCTTTGCAGGCCAAGTAAGGCCATTTGCAGCCTATATCAGCCTTTGCAGACCAAGTAAGGCCATTTGCAGCCTATATCAGCCTTTGCAGGCCATGTAAGGCCATTTGCAGCCTATATCAGCCTTTGCAGGCCAAGTAAGGCCATTTGCAGCCTATATCAGCCTTTGCATGCTATGTAAGGCCATTTGCAGCCTATATCAGCCTTTGCAGGCTATGTAAGGCCATTTGCAGCCTATATCAGCCTTTGCAGACCAAGTAAGGCCATTTGCAGCCTATATCAGCCTTTGCAGGCCATGTAAGGCCATTTGCAGCCTATATCAGCCTTTGCAGGCCATGCAAGGCCATTTGCAGCCTATATCAGCCTTTGCAGGCCATGCAAGGCCATTTGCAGCCTATATCAGCCTTTGCAGGCTATGTAAGGCCATTTGCAGCCTATATCAGCCTTTGCAGACCATGTAAGGCCATTTGCAGCCTATATCAGCCTTTGCAGACCAAGTAAGGCCATTTGCAGCCTATATCAGCCTTTGCAGGCCATGTAAGGCCATTTGCAGCCTATATCAGCCTTTGCAGGCCATGCAAGGCCATTTGCAGCCTATATCAGCCTTTGCAGGCCATGTAAGGCCATTTGCAGCCTATATCAGCCTTTGCAGGCCATGCAAGGCCATTTGCAGCCTATATCAGCCTTTGCAGGCCATGCAAGGCCATTTGCAGCCTATATCAGCCTTTGCAGGCCATGTAAGGCCATTTGCAGCCTATATCAGCCTTTGCAGACCAAGTAAGGCCATTTGCAGCCTATATCAGCCTTTGCAGACCAAGTAAGGCCATTTGCAGCCTATATCAGCCTTTGCAGACCAAGTAAGGCCATTTGCAGCCTATATCAGCCTTTGCAGGCCATGTAAGGCCATTTGCAGCCTATATCAGCCTTTGCAGGCCAAGTAAGGCCATTTGCAGCCTATATCAGCCTTTGCAGACCAAGTAAGGCCATTTGCAGCCTATATCAGCCTTTGCAGGCCATGTAAGGCCATTTGCAGCCTATATCAGCCTTTGCAGGCCATGCAAGGCCATTTGCAGCCTATATCAGCCTTTGCAGGCCATGTAAGGCCATTTGCAGCCTATATCAGCCTTTGCAGGCCATGTAAGGCCATTTGCAGCCTATATCAGCCTTTGCAGACCATGTAAGGCCATTTGCAGCCTATATCAGCCTTTGCAGACCAAGTAAGGCCATTTGCAGCCTATATCAGCCTTTGCAGACCAAGCAAGGCCATTTGCAGCCTATATCAGCCTTTGCAGGCCATGCAAGGCCATTTGCAGCCTATATCAGCCTTTGCAGACCATGCAAGGCCATTTGCAGCCTATATCAGCCTTTGCAGGCCATGCAAGGCCATTTGCAGCCTATATCAGCCTTTGCAGGCCATGCAAGGCCATTTGCAGCCTATATCAGCCTTTGCAGGCCATGCAAGGCCATTTGCAGCCTATATCAGCCTTTGCAGGCCATGTAAGGCCATTTGCAGCCTATATCAGCCTTTGCAGGCCATGCAAGGCCATTTGCAGCCTATATCAGCCTTTGCAGGCCATGCAAGGCCATTTGCAGCCTATATCAGCCTTTGCAGGCCATGCAAGGCCATTTGCAGCCTATATCAGCCTTTGCAGACCAAGTAAGGCCATTTGCAGCCTATATCAGCCTTTGCAGGCTATGTAAGGCCATTTGCAGCCTATATCAGCCTTTGCAGGCCAAGTAAGGCCATTTGCAGCCTATATCAGCCTTTGCAGGCCAAGTAAGGCCATTTGCAGCCTATATCAGCCTTTGCAGACCAAGTAAGGCCATTTGCAGCCTATATCAGCCTTTGCAGGCCAAGTAAGGCCATTTGCAGCCTATATCAGCCTTTGCAGACCATGTAAGGCCATTTGCAGCCTATATCAGCCTTTGCAGGCCAAGTAAGGCCATTTGCAGCCTATATCAGCCTTTGCAGACCATGTAAGGCCATTTGCAGCCTATATCAGCCTTTGCAGGCTATGTAAGGCCATTTGCAGCCTATATCAGCCTTTGCAGGCCAAGTAAGGCCATTTGCAGCCTATATCAGCCTTTGCAGACCATGTAAGGCCATTTGCAGCCTATATCAGCCTTTGCAGACCATGTAAGGCCATTTGCAGCCTATATCAGCCTTTGCAGACCATGTAAGGCCATTTGCAGCCTATATCAGCCTTTGCAGGCTATGTAAGGCCATTTGCAGCCTATATCAGCCTTTGCAGGCCATGTAAGGCCATTTGCAGCCTATATCAGCCTTTGCAGGCTATGTAAGGCCATTTGCAGCCTATATCAGCCTTTGCAGGCCATGTAAGGCCATTTGCAGCCTATATCAGCCTTTACAGACCAAGTAAGGCCATTTGCAGCCTATATCAGCCTTTGCAGGCCATGTAAGGCCATTTGCAGCCTATATCAGCCTTTACAGACCAAGTAAGGCCATTTGCAGCCTATATCAGCCTTTGCAGGCCATGCAAGGCCATTTGCAGCCTATATCAGCCTTTGCAGGCCATGCAAGGCCATTTGCAGCCTATATCAGCCTTTGCAGGCCATGCAAGGCCATTTGCAGCCTATATCAGCCTTTGCAGGCCATGCAAGGCCATTTGCAGCCTATATCAGCCTTTGCAGGCCATGCAAGGCCATTTGCAGCCTATATCAGCCTTTGCAGGCCATGCAAGGCCATTTGCAGCCTATATCAGCCTTTGCAGGCCATGCAAGGCCATTTGCAGCCTATATCAGCCTTTGCAGGCCATGTAAGGCCATTTGCAGCCTATATCAGCCTTTGCAGGCTATGTAAGGCCATTTGCAGCCTATATCAGCCTTTGCAGGCTATGTAAGGCCATTTGCAGCCTATATCAGCCTTTGCAGGCTATGTAAGGCCATTTGCAGCCTATATCAGCCTTTGCAGGCCATGTAAGGCCATTTGCAGCCTATATCAGCCTTTGCAGGCCAAGTAAGGCCATTTGCAGCCTATATCAGCCTTTGCAGGCCATGTAAGGCCATTTGCAGCCTATGACAGCCTTTGC
>JAWQFJ010001208.1:83517-124095 GCA_034096865.1 Theodoxus fluviatilis
TGACTGTGGGACACTGTGTCTACCTGTATGACTGTGGGACACTGTGTCTACCTGTATGACTGTGGGACACTGTGTCTACCTGTATGACTGTGGGACACTGTGTCTACCTGTATGACTGTGGGACACTGTGTCTACCTGCATGACTGTGGGACACTGTGTCTACCTGCATGACTGTGGGACACTGTGTCTACCTGTATGACTGTGGGACACTGTGTCTACCTGCATGACTGTGGGACACTGTGTCTACCTGTATGACTGTGGGACACTGTGTCTACCTGCATGACTGTGGGACACTGTGTCTACCTGTATGACTGTGGGACACTGTGTCTACCTGTATGACTGTGGGACACTGTGTCTACCTGTATGACTGTGGGACACTGTGTCTACCTGTATGACTGTGGGACACTGTGTCTACCTGTATGACTGTGGGACACTGTGTCTACCTGTATGACTGTGGGACACTGTGTCTACCTGTATGACTGTGGGACACTGTGTCTACCTGTATGACTGTGGGACACTGTGTCTACCTGTATGACTGTGGGACACTGTGTCTACCTGTATGACTGTGGGTCACTGTGTCTACCTGTATGACTGTGGGACACTGTGTCTACCTGTATGACTGTGGGACACTGTGTCTACCTGTATGACTGTGGGACACTGTGTCTACCTGTATGACTGTGGGACACTGTGTCTACCTGTATGACTGTGGGACACTGTGTCTACCTGTGTGACTGTGGGACACTGTGTCTACCTGTATGACTGTGGGACACTGTGTCTACCTGTATGACTGTGGGACACTGTGTCTACCTGTATGACTGTGGGACACTGTGTCTACCTGTATGACTGTGGGACACTGTGTCTACCTGCATGACTGTGGGACACTGTGTCTACCTGTATGACTGTGAGACACTGTGTCTACCTGTATGACTGTGAGACACTGTGTCTACCTGTATGACTGTGGGACACTGTGTCTACCTGTGTGACTGTGTGACACTGTGTCTACCTGTATGGCTGTGGGACACTGTGTCTATCTGTATGACTGTGGGACACTGTGTCTACCTGTATGACTGTGGGACACCGTGTCTACCTGCATGACTGTGGGACACTGTGTCTACCTGTATGACTGTGGCACACTGTGTCTACCTGTATGGCTGTGGGTCTACCTGTATGACTGTGGGACACTGTGTCTACCTGTATGGCTGTGGGACACTGTGTCTACCTGTATGGCTGTGGGTCTACCTGTATGACTGTGGGACACTGTGTCTACCTGTATGACTGTGGCACACTGTGTCTACCTGTATGGCTGTGGGTCTACCTGTATGACTGTGGGACACTGTGTCTACCTGTATGGCTGTGGGACACTGTGTCTACCTGTATGGCTGTGGGTCTACCTGTATGACTGTGGGACACTGTGTCTACCTGTATGGCTGTGGGACACTGTGTCTACCTGTATGGCTGTGGGTCTACCTGTATGACTGTGGGACACTGTGTCTACCTGTATGGCTGTGGGACACTGTGTCTACCTGTATGGCTGTGGGACACTGTGTCTACCTGCATGACTGTGGGACACTGTGTCTACCTGTATGGCTGTGGGACACTGTGTCTACCTGCATGACTGTGAGTCTACCTGCATGACTGTGGGACACTGTGTCTACCTGTATGACTGTGGGACACTGTGTCTACCTGTATGACTGTGGGACACTGTGTCTACCTGTATGACTGTGGGACACTGTGTCTACCTGTATGACTGTGGGACACTGTGTCTACCTGTATGACTGTGGGACACTGTGTCTACCTGTATGACTGTGGGACACTGTGTCTACCTGTATGACTGTGGGACACTGTGTCTACCTGTATGACTGTGGGACACTGTGTCTACCTGTATGACTGTGGGACACTGTGTCTACCTGTAGGGCTGAAGGACACTGTGTCTACCTGTATGACTGTGGGACACTGTGTCTACCTGTATGACTGTGGGACACTGTGTCTACCTGTATGGCTGTGGGACACTGTGTCTACCTGTATGACTGTGGGACACTGTGTCTACCTGCATGACTGTGGGACACTGTGTCTACCTGTATGACTGTGGGACACTGTGTCTACCTGTATGACTGTGGGACACTGTGTCTATCTGTATGACTGTGGGTCACTGTGTCTACCTGTATGACTGTGGGACACTGTGTCTACCTGTATGACTGTGGGACACTGTGTCTACCTGTATGACTGTGGGACACTGTGTCTACCTGTATGACTGTGGGACACTGTGTCTACCTGTATGACTGTGGGACACTGTGTCTACCTGTATGACTGTGGGACACTGTGTCTACCTGTATGACTGTGGGACACTGTGTCTACCTGTATGACTGTGGGACACTGTGTCTACCTGTATGACTGTGGGACACTGTGTCTACCTGTATGACTGTGGGACACTGTGTCTACCTGTATGACTGTGGGACACTGTGTCTACCTGTATGACTGTGGGACACTGTGTCTACCTGTATGACTGTGGGACACTGTGTCTACCTGTATGACTGTGGGACACTGTGTCTATCTGTATGACTGTGGGACACTGTGTCTACCTGCATGACTGTGGGACACTGTGTCTACCTGTATGACTGTGGGACACTGTGTCTACCTGCATGACTGTGGGTCACTGTGTCTACCTGCATGACTGTGGGACACTATGTCTACCTGTATGACTGTGGGACACTGTGTCTACCTGTATGACTAGGACACTGTGTCTACCTGTATGACTGTGGGACACTGTGTCTACCTGTATGACTGTGGGACACTGTGTCTACCTGCATGACTGTGGGACACTGTGTCTACCTGTGTGACTGTGGGACACTGTGTCTACCTGTATGACTGTGGGACACTGTGTCTACCTGTATGACTGTGGGACACTGTGTCTACCTGCATGACTGTGGGTCACTGTGTCTACCTGTATGACTGTGGGACACTGTGTCTACCTGCATGACTGTGGGACACTGTGTCTACCTGTATGACTAGGACACTGTGTCTACCTGTGTGACTGTGGGACACTGTGTCTACCTGTATGACTGTGGGACACTGTGTCTACCTGTATGACTAGGACACTGTGTCTACCTGAATGACTGTGGGACACTGTGTCTACCTGTGTGACTGTGGGACACTGTGTCTACCTGTATGACTGTGGACACTGTGTCTACCTGTATGACTGTGGGACACTGTGTCTACCTGTATGACTGTGGGACACTGTGTCTACCTGTATGACTAGGACACTGTGTCTACCTGTATGACTGTGGGACACTGTGTCTACCTGTGTGACTGTGGGACACTGTGTCTACCTGTATGACTGTGGGACACTGTGTCTACCTGCATGACTGTGGGACACTGTGTCTACCTGTATGACTGTGGGACACTGTGTCTACCTGTATGACTGTGGGACACTGTGTCTACCTGTATGACTGTGGGACACTGTGTCTACCTGTATGACTGTGGGACACTGTGTCTACCTGTATGACTGTGGGACACTGTGTCTACCTGTATGACTGTGGGACACTGTGTCTACCTGTATGACTGTGGGACACTGTGTCTACCTGTATGACTGTGGGACACTGTGTCTACCTGCATGACTGTGGGACACTGTGTCTACCTGTATGACTGTGGGACACTGTGTCTACCTGTATGACTGTGGGACACTGTGTCTACCTGTATGACTGTGGGACACTGTGTCTACCTGTATGACTGTGGGACACTGTGTCTACCTGTATGACTGTGGGACACTGTGTCTACCTGTATGACTGTGGGACACTGTGTCTACCTGTATGACTGTGGGACACTGTGTCTACCTGTATGACTGTGGGACACTGTGTCTACCTGTATGACTGTGGGACACTGTGTCTACCTGTATGACTGTGGGACACTGTGTCTACCTGTATGACTGTGGGACACTGTGTCTACCTGCATGACTGTGGGACACTGTGTCTACCTGCATGACTGTGGGACACTGTGTCTACCTGCATGACTGTGGGACACTGTGTCTACCTGTATGACTGTGGGACACTGTGTCTACCTGTATGACTGTGGGACACTGTGTCTACCTGCATGACTGTGGGACACTGTGTCTACCTGCATGACTGTAGGACACTGTGTCTACCTGCATGACTGTGGGACACTGTGTCTACCTGTATGACTGTGGGACACTGTGTCTACCTGCATGACTGTGGGACACTGTGTCTACCTGCATGACTGTAGGACACTGTGTCTACCTGTATGACTGTGGGACACTGTGTCTACCTGTGTGACTGTGGGACACTGTGTCTACCTGTATGACTGTGGGACACTGTGTCTACCTGTGTGACTGTGGGACACTGTGTCTACCTGTATGACTGTGGGACACTGTGTCTACCTGTGTGACTGTAGGACACTGTGTCTACCTGTATGACTGTGGGACACTGTGTCTACCTGTATGACTGTGGGACACTGTGTCTACCTGTATGACTGTGGGACACTGTGTCTACCTGTATGACTGTGGGACACTGTGTCTACCTGCATGACTGTGGGACACTGTGTCTACCTGTGTGACTGTGGGACACTGTGTCTACCTGTATGACTGTGGGACACTGTGTCTACCTGTATGACTGTAGGACACTGTGTCTACCTGTATGACTGTGGGACACTGTGTCTACCTGTATGACTGTAGGACACTGTGTCTACCTGCATGACTGTGGGACACTGTGTCTACCTGTATGACTGTGGGATACTGTGTCTACCTGTATAACTGTGGGATACTGTGTCTACCTGTATGACTGTGGGATACTGTGTCTACCTGCATGACTGTGGGACACTGTGTCTACCTGTATGGCTGTGGGACACTGTGACTACCTGTATGACTGTGGGATACTGTGTCTACCTGTATGACTGTGGGACACTGTGTCTACCTGTATGACTGTGGGACACTGTGTCTACCTGTATGACTGTGGGACACTGTGACTACCTGTATGACTGTGGGACACTGTGTCTACCTGTATGACTGTGGGATACTGTGTCTACCTGTATGACTGTGGGACACTGTGTCTACCTGTATGACTGTGGGACACTGTGACTACCTGTATGACTGTGGGATACTGTGTCTACCTGTATGACTGTGGGACACTGTGTCTACCTGTATGACTGTGGGACACTGTGTCTACCTGTATGACTGTGGGACACTGTGACTACCTGTATGACTGTGGGACACTGTGTCTACCTGTATGACTGTGGGATACTGTGTCTACCTGTATGACTGTGGGACACTGTGACTACCTGCATGACTGTGGGACACTGTGACTACCTGTATGACTGTGGGACACTGTGTCTACCTGTATGACTGTGGGACACTGTGACTACCTGCATGACTGTGGGACACTGTGACTACCTGTATGACTGTGGGATACTGTGTCTACCTGCATGACTGTGGGACACTGTGTCTACCTGTATGACTAGGACACTGTGTCTACCTGTATGACTGTGGGACACTGTGTCTACCTGTATGACTGTGGGACACTGTGTCTACCTGTATGACTGTGGGACACTGTGACTACCTGTATGACTGTGGGACACTGTGTCTACCTGTATGACTGTGGGACACTGTGTCTACCTGTATGACTGTAGGACACTGTGTCTACCTGCATGACTGTGGGACACTGTGTCTACCTGTATGACTGTGGGACACTGTGACTACCTGTATGACTGAGTGTGCCTTTATGACTGTAGGACACTGTGTCTACCTGTATGGCTGTGGGACACTGTGTCTACCTGTATGGCTGTGGGACACTGTGACTACCTGTATGACTGTGGGATACTGTGTCTACCTGTATGACTGTGGGACACTGTGTCTACCTGTATGACTGTGGGACACTGTGTCTACCTGCATGACTGTGGGACACTGTGTCTACCTGTATGACTGTGGGACACTGTGACTACCTGTATGACTGAGTGTGCCTTTATGACTGTAGGACACTGTGTCTACCTGTATGACTGTGGGACACTGTGTCTACCTGTATGGCTGTGGGACACTGTGACTACCTGTATGACTGTGGGATACTGTGTCTACCTGTATGACTGTGGGACACTGTGTCTACCTGTATGACTGTGGGACACTGTGTCTACCTGTATGACTGTGGGACACTGTGACTACCTGTATGACTGTGGGACACTGTGTCTACCTGCATGACTGTAGGACACTGTGTCTACCTGTATGACTGTGGGACACTGTGACTACCTGTATGACTGTGGGACACTGTGACTACCTGTATGACTGTGGGACACTGTGTCTACCTGTATGACTGTGGGACACTGTGTCTACCTGTATGACTGTGGGACACTGTGTCTACCTGCATGACTGTAGGACACTGTGTCTACCTGTATGACTGTGGGACACTGTGTCTACCTGTGTGACTGTAGGACACTGTGTCTACCTGTATGACTGTGGGACACTGTGTCTACCTGTATGACTGTGGGACACTGTGTCTACCTGTATGACTGTGGGACACTGTGTCTACCTGTATGACTGTGGGACACTGTGTCTACCTGTATGACTGTGGGACACTGTGTCTACCTGTATGACTGTGGGACACTGTGTCTACCTGTATGACTGTGGGACACTGTGTCTACCTGTATGACTGTGGGACACTGTGTCTACCTGTATGACTGTGGGACACTGTGTCTACCTGTATGACTGTGGGACACTGTGTCTACCTGTGTGACTGTGGGACACTGTGTCTACCTGTATGACTGTGGGACACTGTGACTACCTGTGTGACTGTGGGACACTGTGTCTACCTGTATGACTGTGGGACACTGTGTCTACCTGTATGACTGTGGGACACTGTGACTACCTGTATGGCTGTGGGACACTGTGACTACCTGTATGACTGTGGGACACTGTGTCTACCTGTGTGACTGTGGGACACTGTGACTACCTGTATGACTGTGGGACACTGTGTCTACCTGTATGACTGTAGGACACTGTGTCTACCTGTATGACTGTGGGACACTGTGACTACCTGCATGGCTGTGGGACACTGTGTCTACCTGCATGGCTGTGGGACACTGTGTCTACCTGTGTGACTGTGGGACACTGTGTCTACCTGCATGACTGTGGGACACTGTGACTACCTGTATGACTGTGGGACACTGTGACTACCTGCATGGCTGTGGGACACTGTGACTACCTGTATGACTGTGGGACACTGTGACTACCTGTATGACTGTGGGACACTGTGTCTACCTGTATGACTGTGGGACACTGTGTCTACCTGCATGACTGTGGGACACTGTGTCTACCTGTATGACTGTGGGACACTGTGTCTACCTGTATGACTGTGGGACACTGTGACTACCTGTATGACTGTGGGACACTGTGTCTACCTGTATGACTGTGGGACACTGTGTCTACCTGTATGACTGTGGGACACTGTGTCTACCTGTATGACTGTGGGACACTGTGTCTACCTGTATGACTGTGGGACACTGTGTCTACCTGTATGACTGTGGGACACTGTGTCTACCTGTATGACTGTGGGACACTGTGTCTACCTGTATGACTGTAGGACACTGTGTCTACCTGTATGACTGTGGGACACTGTGTCTACCTGTATGACTGTGGGACACTGTGTCTACCTGTATGACTGTGGGACACTGTGTCTACCTGTATGACTGTGGGACACTGTGTCTACCTGCATGACTGTGGGACACTGTGACTACCTGTATGACTGTGGGACACTGTGTCTACCTGCATGACTGTGGGACACTGTGTCTACCTGTATGACTGTGGGACACTGTGTCTACCTGCATGACTGTGGGACACTGTGTCTACCTGCATGACTGTGGGACACTGTGTCTACCTGCATGACTGTGGGACACTGTGTCTACCTGTATGACTGTGGGACACTGTGTCTACCTGTATGACTGTGGGACACTGTGTCTACCTGTATGACTGTGGGACACTGTGTCTACCTGCATGACTGTGGGACACTGTGTCTACCTGTATGACTGTGGGACACTGTGTCTACCTGTATGACTGTGGGACACTGTGTCTACCTGTATGACTGTGGGACACTGTGTCTACCTGCATGACTGTGGGACACTGTGTCTACCTGTATGACTGTGGGACACTGTGTCTACCTGCATGGCTGTGGGACACTGTGACTACCTGCATGACTGTGGGACACTGTGACTACCTGTATGACTGTGGGACACTGTGTCTACCTGTATGACTGTGGGACACTGTGTCTACCTGTATGACTGTGGGACACTGTGTCTACCTGTATGACTGTGGGACACTGTGTCTACCTGTATGACTGTGGGACACTGTGACTACCTGTATGACTGTGGGACACTGTGTCTACCTGTATGACTGTGGGACACTGTGTCTACCTGTATGACTGTGGGACACTGTGTCTACCTGTATGACTGTGGGACACTGTGTCTACCTGTATGACTGTGGGACACTGTGTCTACCTGTATGACTGTGGGACACTGTGTCTACCTGTATGACTGTGGGACACTGTGTCTACCTGTATGACTGTGGGACACTGTGTCTACCTGTATGACTGTGGGACACTGTGTCTACCTGTATGACTGTGGGACACTGTGTCTACCTGTATGACTGTGGGACACTGTGTCTACCTGTATGACTGTGGGACACTGTGTCTACCTGCATGACTGTGGGACACTGTGACTACCTGTATGACTGTGGGACACTGTGTCTACCTGCATGACTGTGGGACACTGTGTCTACCTGTATGACTGTGGGACACTGTGTCTACCTGTATGACTGTGGGACACTGTGTCTACCTGTATGACTGTGGGACACTGTGTCTACCTGTATGACTGTGGGACACTGTGTCTACCTGTATGACTGTGGGACACTGTGTCTACCTGTATGACTGTGGGACACTGTGTCTACCTGTATGACTGTGGGACACTGTGTCTACCTGTATGACTGTGGGACACTGTGTCTACCTGTATGACTGTGGGACACTGTGTCTACCTGTATGACTGTGGGACACTGTGTCTACCTGTATGACTGTGGGACACTGTGTCTACCTGTATGACTGTGGGACACTGTGTCTACCTGTATGACTGTGGGACACTGTGTCTACCTGTATGACTGTGGGACACTGTGTCTACCTGTATGACTGTGGGACACTGTGTCTACCTGTATGACTGTGGGACACTGTGTCTACCTGTATGACTGTGGGACACTGTGTCTACCTGTATGACTGTGGGACACTGTGTCTACCTGTATGACTGTGGGACACTGTGTCTACCTGTATGACTGTGGGACACTGTGTCTACCTGTATGACTGTGGGACACTGTGTCTACCTGTATGACTGTGGGACACTGTGTCTACCTGTATGACTGTGGGACACTGTGTCTACCTGTATGACTGTGGGACACTGTGTCTACCTGTATGACTGTGGGACACTGTGTCTACCTGTATGACTGTGGGACACTGTGTCTACCTGTATGACTGTGGGACACTGTGTCTACCTGTATGACTGTGGGACACTGTGTCTACCTGTATGACTGTGGGACACTGTGTCTACCTGTATGACTGTGGGACACTGTGTCTACCTGTATGACTGTGGGACACTGTGTCTACCTGTATGACTGTGGGACACTGTGTCTACCTGTATGACTGTGGGACACTGTGTCTACCTGTATGACTGTGGGACACTGTGTCTACCTGTATGACTGTGGGACACTGTGTCTACCTGTATGACTGTGGGACACTGTGTCTACCTGTATGACTGTGGGACACTGTGTCTACCTGTATGACTGTGGGACACTGTGTCTACCTGTATGACTGTGGGACACTGTGTCTACCTGTATGACTGTGGGACACTGTGTCTACCTGTATGACTGTGGGACACTGTGTCTACCTGTATGACTGTGGGACACTGTGTCTACCTGTATGACTGTGGGACACTGTGTCTACCTGTATGACTGTGGGACACTGTGTCTACCTGTATGACTGTGGGACACTGTGTCTACCTGTATGACTGTGGGACACTGTGTCTACCTGTATGACTGTGGGACACTGTGTCTACCTGTATGACTGTGGGACACTGTGTCTACCTGTATGACTGTGGGACACTGTGTCTACCTGTATGACTGTGGGACACTGTGTCTACCTGTATGACTGTGGGACACTGTGTCTACCTGTATGACTGTGGGACACTGTGTCTACCTGTATGACTGTGGGACACTGTGTCTACCTGTATGACTGTGGGACACTGTGTCTACCTGTATGACTGTGGGACACTGTGTCTACCTGTATGACTGTGGGACACTGTGTCTACCTGTATGACTGTGGGACACTGTGTCTACCTGTATGACTGTGGGACACTGTGTCTACCTGTATGACTGTGGGACACTGTGTCTACCTGTATGACTGTGGGACACTGTGTCTACCTGTATGACTGTGGGACACTGTGTCTACCTGTATGACTGTGGGACACTGTGTCTACCTGTATGACTGTGGGACACTGTGTCTACCTGTATGACTGTGGGACACTGTGTCTACCTGTATGACTGTGGGACACTGTGTCTACCTGTATGACTGTGGGACACTGTGTCTACCTGTATGACTGTGGGACACTGTGTCTACCTGTATGACTGTGGGACACTGTGTCTACCTGTATGACTGTGGGACACTGTGTCTACCTGTATGACTGTGGGACACTGTGTCTACCTGTATGACTGTGGGACACTGTGTCTACCTGTATGACTGTGGGACACTGTGACTACCTGTATGACTGTGGGACACTGTGTCTACCTGTATGACTGTGGGACACTGTGTCTACCTGTATGACTGTGGGACACTGTGTCTACCTGTATGACTGTGGGACACTGTGTCTACCTGTATGACTGTGGGACACTGTGTCTACCTGTATGACTGTGGGACACTGTGTCTACCTGCATGACTGTGGGACACTGTGTCTACCTGTATGACTGTGGGACACTGTGTCTACCTGCATGACTGTGGGACACTGTGACTACCTGTATGACTGTGGGACACTGTGTCTACCTGTATGACTGTGGGACACTGTGTCTACCTGTATGACTGTGGGACACTGTGTCTACCTGTATGACTGTGGGACACTGTGTCTACCTGTATGACTGTGGGACACTGTGTCTACCTGTATGACTGTGGGACACTGTGTCTACCTGTATGACTGTGGGACACTGTGTCTACCTGTATGACTGTGGGACACTGTGTCTACCTGTATGACTGTGGGACACTGTGTCTACCTGTATGACTGTGGGACACTGTGTCTACCTGTATGACTGTGGGACACTGTGTCTACCTGTATGACTGTGGGACACTGTGTCTACCTGTATGACTGTGGGACACTGTGTCTACCTGTATGACTGTGGGACACTGTGTCTACCTGTATGACTGTGGGACACTGTGTCTACCTGTATGACTGTGGGACACTGTGTCTACCTGTATGACTGTGGGACACTGTGTCTACCTGTATGACTGTGGGACACTGTGTCTACCTGTATGACTGTGGGACACTGTGTCTACCTGTATGACTGTGGGACACTGTGTCTACCTGTATGACTGTGGGACACTGTGTCTACCTGTATGACTGTGGGACACTGTGTCTACCTGTATGACTGTGGGACACTGTGTCTACCTGTATGACTGTGGGACACTGTGTCTACCTGCATGACTGTGGGACACTGTGTCTACCTGTATGACTGTGGGACACTGTGTCTACCTGTATGACTGTGGGACACTGTGTCTACCTGTATGACTGTGGGACACTGTGTCTACCTGTATGACTGTGGGACACTGTGTCTACCTGTATGACTGTGGGACACTGTGTCTACCTGCATGACTGTGGGACACTGTGTCTACCTGTATGACTGTGGGACACTGTGTCTACCTGTATGACTGTGGGACACTGTGTCTACCTGTATGACTGTGGGACACTGTGTCTACCTGCATGACTGTGGGACACTGTGACTACCTGTATGACTGTGGGACACTGTGACTACCTGCATGACTGTGGGACACTGTGTCTACCTGTATGACTGTGGGACACTGTGTCTACCTGTATGACTGTGGGACACTGTGTCTACCTGTATGACTGTGGGACACTGTGTCTACCTGCATGACTGTGGGACACTGTGTCTACCTGTATGACTGTGGGACACTGTGTCTACCTGTATGACTGTGGGACACTGTGACTACCTGTATGACTGTGGGACACTGTGTCTACCTGTATGACTGTGGGACACTGTGTCTACCTGTATGACTGTGGGACACTGTGACTACCTGTATGACTGTGGGACACTGTGACTACCTGTATGACTGTAGGACACTGTGTCTACCTGTATGACTGTGGGACACTGTGTCTACCTGTATGACTGTGGGACACTGTGTCTACCTGTATGACTGTAGGACACTGTGTCTACCTGTATGACTGTGGGACACTGTGACTACCTGTATGACTGTGGGACACTGTGTCTACCTGTATGACTGTGGGACACTGTGACTACCTGTATGACTGTGGGACACTGTGACTACCTGCATGGCTGTGGGACACTGTGACTACCTGTATGACTGTGGGACACTGTGTCTACCTGCATGACTGTGGGACACTGTGTCTACCTGCATGACTGTGGGACACTGTGTCTACCTGTATGACTGTGGGACACTGTGTCTACCTGTATGACTGTGGGACACTGTGACTACCTGTATGACTGTGGGACACTGTGTCTACCTGTATGACTGTGGGACACTGTGTCTACCTGTATGACTGTGGGACACTGTGACTACCTGTATGACTGTGGGACACTGTGACTACCTGTATGACTGTAGGACACTGTGTCTACCTGTATGACTGTGGGACACTGTGTCTACCTGTATGACTGTAGGACACTGTGTCTACCTGTATGACTGTGGGACACTGTGACTACCTGTATGACTGTGGGACACTGTGACTACCTGTATGACTGTGAGACACTGTGTCTACCTGTGTGACTGTGGGACACTGTGTCTACCTGTATGACTGTGGGACACCGTGTCTACCTGTATGACTGTGGGACACTGTGTCTACCTGTATGACTGTGGGACACTGTGTCTACCTGTATGACTGTGGGACACTGTGTCTACCTGTATGACTGTGGGACACTGTGTCTACCTGTATGACTGTGGGACACTGTGTCTACCTGTATGACTGTGGGACACTGTGTCTACCTGTATGACTGTGGGACACTGTGTCTACCTGTATGACTGTGGGACACTGTGTCTACCTGTATGACTGTGGGACACTGTGTCTACCTGTATGACTGTGGGACACTGTGTCTACCTGTATGACTGTGGGACACTGTGTCTACCTGTATGACTGTGGGACACTGTGTCTACCTGTATGACTGTGGGACACTGTGACTACCTGTATGACTGTGGGACACTGTGACTACCTGTATGACTGTGGGACACTGTGACTACCTGTATGACTGTGGGACACTGTGACTACCTGTATGACTGTGGGACACTGTGACTACCTGTATGACTGTGGGACACTGTGTCTACCTGTATGACTGTGGGACACTGTGTCTACCTGTATGACTGTGGGACACTGTGACTACCTGTATGACTGTGGGACACTGTGTCTACCTGTATGACTGTGGGACACTGTGTCTACCTGTATGACTGTGGGACACTGTGTCTACCTGTATGACTGTGGGACACTGTGACTACCTGTATGACTGTGGGACACTGTGACTACCTGTATGACTGTGGGACACTGTGTCTACCTGTATGACTGTGGGACACTGTGTCTACCTGTATGACTGTGGGACACTGTGACTACCTGTATGACTGTGGGACACTGTGTCTACCTGTATGACTGTGGGACACTGTGTCTACCTGTATGACTGTGGGACACTGTGTCTACCTGTATGACTGTGGGACACTGTGTCTACCTGCATGACTGTGGGACACTGTGACTACCTGTATGACTGTGGGACACTGTGTCTACCTGTATGACTGTGGGACACTGTGTCTACCTGTATGACTGTGGGACACTGTGTCTACCTGTATGACTGTGGGACACTGTGTCTACCTGTATGACTGTGGGACACTGTGTCTACCTGTATGACTGTGGGACACTGTGTCTACCTGTATGACTGTGGGACACTGTGTCTACCTGTATGACTGTGGGACACTGTGTCTACCTGTATGACTGTGGGACACTGTGTCTACCTGTATGACTGTGGGACACTGTGTCTACCTGCATGACTGTGGGACACTGTGTCTACCTGTATGACTGTGGGACACTGTGTCTACCTGTATGACTGTGGGACACTGTGTCTACCTGTATGACTGTGGGACACTGTGTCTACCTGTATGACTGTGGGACACTGTGTCTACCTGTATGACTGTGGGACACTGTGTCTACCTGCATGACTGTGGGACACTGTGTCTACCTGTATGACTGTGGGACACTGTGTCTACCTGTATGACTAGGACACTGTGTCTACCTGTATGACTGTGGGACACTGTGTCTACCTGTGTGACTGTGGGACACTGTGTCTACCTGTATGACTGTGGGACACTGTGTCTACCTGCATGACTGTGGGACACTGTGTCTACCTGCATGACTGTGGGACACTGTGTCTACCTGTATGACTAGGACACTGTGTCTACCTGTATGACTGTGGGTCTACCTGTATGACTGTGGGACACTGTGTCTACCTGTATGACTGTGGGTCTACCTGTATGACTGTGGGACACTGTGTCTACCTGTATGACCAAGTGTACCTTTATGACTGTACGACAATGTCTACCTGTATGGCTGCAAGTCTACTTGTATGACTGTAGGACACTGTGTCTATCTGTATGACTGTGTGACAATGTTTACCTGGATGGCAGTGTGGGACTTGAGAAGTTGCGAGGTGGTGGTGTGGATGCCCTTGGCTGCGGACAGGTAGGTAGCGCTGGCCACATCCACCAGGTGTGTGTGGAACGACAGGTTCTTCTCACCTGTCCAAGACACATGGACCTGGCTTCAGTCTGGATGCAGAGCAACTTTCATTATCATAGCCTTTATTCAGACCATTTCTAGATCTGAACTGTTTGTCAATCAATATCAACTCAGAGCATGGGTGATCAGAGATAGTCTTTATTGATGCATGGATTAGAGGCATATTTGCATTGCTAGTCAGAAGTTGGAATTTCTTGTAATAAATATTTAAAATTCCCAGCTAAGTATGGACATGCATCAGACTGACACAACATTAGAATTTTTTTTTTTTTTTTTTTTTTTTTTTGGGGGGGGGAACAAACTGGCGGGATTATCCTATTAAAAAATTCTTATACGAAGTAAGGCTGGTGGGAATTTTCTCTGTGCTGCTTTGATCGTGAAAAACAACAACAATAAATACAACAAGAATAAAGTGGGTTGCTCATGCATCTCACAATGGAGGTTGCTCTGGTAAAACGATGAAAATCTTAAAGATACTCACGCAGCTTCCGATGAAGTAACCTGGGGAAAAAAAGAAATTGAAAGGGTGGTGAAGACTATTACTTATAGTACATACATGTATTATATCCTCAGTACAGGAAGGGGATTATCAGCAGAAATGGCAAGGGAGACTAATCTAACTTCAAGAGGCAGTGGCAAACATGAAGGGAGAGAACTTTTCACTTTCAAGAGTAAACTCCCATTCTGAGCACTAGCCTAATTCCCCATTTTTCAACAGTTGATTTGAAAGAAAAACAAGAAGGGCAAAGCCCATACGACTCACATGCTTGACCTTGACCTTTACATGACCTTGACCTTCAGGCGACCTTCAAGGTCAAGGTCAAACAACTAAACCTAGCAATGACATCATACACTAAGAAATGATTTACACATTTTTTCCTACCAAAAATACACGTGACCTTGACCTTGGGTCAAGGTCATCCAAGGTCATGCAACACAAAGCTCTTAATTCAAGACATAGGAAGCACAATGGTGCTTATTGGCACTTTCTACCATGAGATATGGTCAATTTTAGTGGTTCACTACCACATTTCGGTCACATTTCATAAGGGTCAAAGTGACCTTGACCTTGATGATATGTGACCAAATGTGTCTCATGATGAAAGTATAACATGTGCCCCACATAATTATTAAGTTTGAAACAGTTATCTTCCATAGTTCAGGGTCAAGGTCACTTCAAAATATGTATACAATCCAACTTTGAAGAGCTCCTGTGACCTTGACCTTGAAGCAAGGTCAACCAAACTGGTATCAAAAGCTAGGGCTTGCTTTGACCTATATACCACTTGTAGCTAAGGTCGCCATTCTCAATAACGTGGGAGAAAATTGGGAAAATGTGAAAAATGACTGTTTTTGAGACCACATTTATGGCTCCTGTGACCTTGACCTTGAAGCAAGGTCAAGTCACTGTGTATGTTTTTTGAGGCCTTGTCATCATACACCATCATGCCACATTTGGTGTTGATAGACTTAATAGTCTCCGAGAAAAATCCAACATTTAAGTTTTTTACGGACGGACGGACGGACGGACGCCCGGACGCCCGGACCGACGGACGACACGGCTCAGTACATAGACTCACTTTTGCTTCGCATGTGAGTCAAAAAGAAAGAGAATAAAGAAAGAAAGAATCAAAAGACAAGCTACAAGGCATTTTTGAAGTTTGCAAGCTAAAAGCTCAATATCTTACAGATGGTCATTTCCCCCCCTTTTCTGTCAGTGAGGTAATGATTCAGGACAAAAAGTCTGGCACGTAAGAGTATGCAAATGGCAAACACATATAGGTATTCCCTCTTCAGCTGGTTTGCGGACAACAGGGCCCGGCATCAGTAGCTCTGCCAGGGTTGGCATCAGGCGGCCTGTAGTAAGTAGCCTTGGCACCGACTCCACTGTTTACAGAGTTTGACCCTTCAGGCATCGCCAAAGGCCTGACTGATGACTTACGTGTCATACTTGGCCTTCAGCAACACACGCTCCTCCATCATACGTGTCGTGATTAGAGTCGGCAACTCCATGGGTTCCTCTGCTCTCTCCTGTTTCTTCTCCACTTCAACTGGAAAAAAAATCATTTAAGTGCACATGATTGGATAATTTTTCTTTTTTTCCCACATCAAATTTTACCTTGGCATTCCTGCTGTCTCATAGGCTTTCAGCCAAAATATTGATTTAAAATAAAAAATGGAGAGAAAGTTCTTCTTCCTCTTGGGTTTTTTCATATGATTATATATATTAACATATTAACAAGCTAGAAGGGATGGGAAGCCCATATTCTTGAGGCAGCTTTCTGTGAATGCCCATACTTTGGCTGGTCTTCCCTAGCCCCTATCTCCAATCCAGATGTTTCCCTGTGGATGACATAGACTTCCTGCAGCACCAGGCAGAGGAGTTTGATGGCTTGCTATGGACTATTCTTTACGCCATGCAAACTGAAGTCAACTGTTCTGTGCAATTTGCATCTTTACTTAAATAAATACCAGGTATAAAACTTTATCAAACATAACAGAAAGGTAGAACTTAGTCTTGAATTCAGTGTGAACTCAAGTGTTTGGAAATATAACGTTCTGTGCATTCTATATAATGCTGACTGACAAAAATAATTGACCACATACCTAGAACTACAAATACACAGGCTTACTACTTTTACTTTCTCTATTTGGTTTTTGTCAATAAGAAACAAACACACGACAAACACCAAAATCAAAGTCTTTCGGGCACACGCCCTTCTTCAGTGAACGTTACAGACAAACATAAATGATGCAACAGGTGACGTAAAAAAACTTAAGAATGACATGACGTAGGCACTCAAAACTCTCCCTCTCTCTCTCTCTCTCTCTCTCTCTCTCTCTCTCTCTCTCTCTCTCTCTCTCTCTCTCTCTCTCTCTCTCTCTCTCTCTCTCTCTCTCTCTCTCTCTCTCTCTCTCTCTCTCTCTATTTATCTCTATATCTTTAACTTTCTCTCTATAACTCTCTCTCTCTCTCTCTCTCCCTCTCTCTTTCTCTATCTCTCTATCTCTCTCTCTATATCTCTCTATCTCCCTTCAACTTTCTCTCTATCTCTAACTCTCTCTCTAACTCTCTCTCTAAGTGTTCATAGTTCCATCCATCTATCTCTCTCAGTCTAACACATTCAGTCCTTCAGGGTAGTTGGTTTTTGCTGAGGCATATCATGCCAGACCTCATCACAAACCATGGTCAATGTTGTTTCCTCACCTTTAACACCCAAGCTAGAAAAGAATGGACATATATTTGCATGTTCCTTATGAAACTTAGCCACGTAAGTGCTGCATGAGAGCTACTGGGGCAGGCCCTGAAGGTACAACGACCACAGCAGTCCAGCTGATAAGGGAGGCATCAGTGCAGCACAGGATGTTTGCAAGTCACAGTGCAAATAGAGTGTAGCAGTTGAGAAAGAGAATTCCATCTCAAGACTCAGTATACCCTGAGATTGTCCCACCTTTAGCAGGTTTACTGCTGTCCTCTGACAAGTTTACTTCCTCTTCTTCTGATTCGGACGCTTCCCCCGCCACCACCACTCCTTTGGGACGAGGGTCCTGCAAGTAAAAATGTTTCCTTCTTGACCGTCCTTGTCAACAAAAGTTTACCCGTTTCATTTTCTACAATGCAGGTCCAACACAACTTCTCTAAGCTGCTTGCCTGTGTAGACAAGTAGACTGAAAATTCACTTGCCTGAATCAGTGAATGCAAAATCAACTGGTCCCAATAATGTTCACTCCACTTGAGTAATCACACTAGTCAAATAAATTTCAGTTTGTTTCTTTTAAAATGTTTTTAGCACTGAACGTGTATAAACATGATTACGAAGGTTGGGTAAACTGAACAGGTGGTTCTGAGGCTGCCAGCAGTCGTGTCATTCTGCATCAACACCTTTCAAGGTGTTGTTTGGTTTGATGATGAATTAATAATAAGAAAACTTGCTTGCCCCTTTTCGGCAAGTCTAGACTAACTTTTCCTTGTCCCAAGAAAACATTTGGTTGCTCATGGCAAGTGGGAAATGTGTCCACATTTTTCGAGCATATGTGTGTGCTTTGATTCCTTAATAAATTACAAGAAAATCTCCATACTGACAAGTCTGGATTGAATTTTCCTTGTCTGATGAGAACATGTGATTATCCTATGCAATTCAGCACTTATGTCAGACTCTGCAATGGGTTACATGCGTCTAGCTCACTCTGTCTCTTCCAGTTCGTGAGAAAAAAAGGAAAGATTTTATGGGCCACACTAACGGGCGTCCGAGGTGAGGGATGCAGGAAAGAGCGAAGCTGGCAGACCACACAAGCACCTGACTGGTGTAAATAAGTAAATAAATAAAATATATACTTATACTTATATAAATATTTATCTATTATTCATGTATGCCTATTTGATGCTGTGGCCTACCAGCTTCGCTGTTATTCCCTAAACCCTTCTCCTTGGACGAGTCCACTAGTGTGACCCGTTATCCGAAGTCTAACCGAAAAACATTTTTTAGGAGAAACTGTGGGTAAAATTCTGCCGTTACTGCATAAGTATTCTGTCTTGGCTTGTTGTAGAACTGATTACTGCCACTGTCAGTGCTACTGTAGTGTAATGTAGAGCAAACTGTAAACACTGATCTTTCTACCTCTCAAAAGTAACGTATTGCCAAGGAATAAATGAATATATATCTCACTGCGTTAGAGGTTGCATCATCATCATCTGATTCCGATGCCTCTCCTTGGACGACAGTTTTATATTTTCCTTCTTGCTCTTCCATGTTTATATATTTAATCGTATTTTATGGGTGTGCATCACCACATGACCATGAAAATTAAAAATAAGAATTCAACCAATACGAACACAAATTGCAGTATGAGGAATAATGAATAACTAACATGCTAACTGAAAAAGCAATATTCTAATATTGATGTTACAATTTAAAGAATTAATTAGTGTTATGAGTTCGTTAGTTATTTTTTCTAAAATTTATAATTCCCATCGACGAACGCCATACGTTCGTACAGGAAGTACACGCACAAAGGCATTTTCTCGTGTGGTCGTGTACCCTGTTGCGGGGTTGCGGATCTCATTTCATTGAGAATAGCTGACTTTCTGTTGTCGATTGCCTTTCTGGCGTAAAAAGGATGTCGTCTAGTGAAGATCGTGTCAATAAGAAACGGGTAAGTGATAGGATTTTTGTCTTATCTCAGTATCTGTGATATCGTCGTGCTTGTATTATTGTTTCGAAAAGGTCGCTTGTGCATGCGCCATATATTTTGAATCAACTTAGATAGGTTTGTTGGAATTGTTATATGATTAAGACTTCAGTCACTTATTTCTTTAATATACCAGTAGCGGAAATGGGCACAGTATACCCCATGGTGCACGCAAGTCGAGCACAACTGAAGGCAGCAGAGGGGCACCTGGAGCTTTAAGTTACACCAGGGTGTGGCCCTCCCCCCGAAAGTGTCAGGAAGTTCAATTTAAAGGGCCGAAACACTTGCTGAGGAGGGCTCTTTCTCAGAAGACCTTCTCTGCCTCGCTCCGTTGGGAGTTTCTTGTTACTAGAAGTAGAAGCATGATGACCCTTCTTTTTTTCTGAGTGTGGCCGCACGTGTCGAGGTTCGGGTCATTGAAAATTCGACTTCATATCATGCTTCGGTTCTCAGTTTAAATTACATAGGGCCTACGTTTTCGATTGTACGTATGTGGGTATATCCACACAATACAGAACTTTATACGGATTTTGCTGTAGATACAGTTTTACACTATGTACGCATTCCAGCAGCCACTTGACACTGAACTAACTTAAATCAGGATCGTGAACAGGTGGAAACCACGAATTTCCCGATCTCGTCAAAGGACTAGTTTTAATGGCCTTACATAGCCTTCAAAGGCTGATAGGCTGTAAAACTCACTCCATCCATCCGTCCATCCAGCCATCTTTTTAATCAATAAATTTATTTACCACTTTGCCATTTTCTTTTCCATTTTATTGGGTCAATGGTTCAAAATTCTTAATCTTTGCAGCAGAAAGCATACTCTTGGCTCTTTAATGTAATGCCAAGAACTCAAAGTGTATGGGGGAAACACCCCCAAAACACAGAAATACATTTTGTGATGAATGGCAACTGTTGAACTTTAACTGTCAGTTCACAGGAGCATTTGTTTTGATCATGTCACGTGATGTGGTTCCTACTGATATTGTTTCCATCTTATTTGATAATTGTTGCAACATTATTTCATTACACTCTTACTTTTTCCTCTGTTGCAGACTCGGTCGGCAAGCCGAAGTCCTAGGCGGCACAAGCACAAGGATGATCGGAAGAAGAGGCATGGGAACAAGCACGAGGAGAGAGAGCTGGTCATGTTTGATCCACACAAACGGATCAAGCAGGAACCTGTCTCTCCTCCACGACACAGTCGCTGGTCCCCCAACACTCGTGACTCTTCCCCACAGAGAGACAGGTCTCGCTTTGGAAGGGATCAACCCCACTCTAGAAGGAGCCGGTTTCAAGATGCGGACGACTCTTCTCGAAGAGATGGGTACCGCCACTTCGACAGTCGTCGCCCCATAAAGAGAGAGCCTGATGATGGTCAGGACCACGCACAGAGACGAGAGCGAGAGCGGAACGACGAACGGCGACGACAAGCCAGGTTGGATCGTGAGGAAAACAACGAGAACATCAGGGGCAGTGGTGGCTCTGGTGCTGGTGGTGATGACCAGAGTTGGGGACGGGAAGCAGCAGGGGCCAAACCTGCTGAGAAGGAAAAGCCCAACTTTGAGCTCTCTGGGAAGCTGGCGGAGGACACTAACATGTTCAGAGGTGTGGTGATCAAGTACAATGAGCCGCCCGAGGCAAGGTTACCCAAGCGACATTGGCGCCTGTATCCCTTCAAGGGAGATGAGGGCCTTCCTGTGCTTCACATGCACAGACAGAGTGCATACCTCATCGGCAGAAACAGGCTCATCGCTGACCTTCCAGTGGATCACCCCTCCTGCTCCCAGCAGCACGCCGTCTTCCAGTACAGGCTGGTCTCCTTCACCAGGGACGATGGCAGCGCGAGCCGCCGTGTGGCTCCCTACATCATTGACTTGAACTCCACCAACGGCACATTCTTGAACAACAAGCAGATCGAGCCTCAAAAGTATGTGGAGCTCAGGGAGAAGGACGTTCTGAAGTTTGGGTTCAGCAGCAGGGAGTACGTGCTTCTGCACGATGCAGCCGACACTGGAGAAGTGGTGAATGAAGATGAATCGTGATTGGTTCATCTCTTGAGTGAAAGTGGAAACCGTCTGGACAAAGATAATGCTTTGCTGGAAAATTTCCCATTCAGGGAATAAGTACTTCTCCTTCCAACACTGGGTGTTCTGGCTAACAAGAAAGGCACACTTCAGTGCTGTGTGTTTCTCATGTCTGTCTGTGGTGTACAGTAGCCAGCCCTCCTTAGATCTGTGTTATGTTTGGATATATTTGTATGGAGTCCTCATGAAGATCATCATGTGCGTTTTACATTTATTGAGGCTGGTGTTCGTACATGTCATTTACCTGGTGAGATGTGGTGAAGAGAAGCACTGACTGTGTGCCAGAAGGGTGCTAACACTCTTTTCTTTGCATTTGATTCCTTGAACACCCTTGAAATGTAGAATCACCTATATGGTGGATGATCAGTGCAATTGAAGCAGTGTGTGTGTTGAAACTCTCATGTCTGTAGTAGGATCAAAATTGCATGGTCTATCTGACCCATGGGGTGGTCGTTGTAGAGAGTGTTGTTTTTGATAGTACTTTTAGTACAGCTTTCTGTGCCAGTGGAGTGCTCTGTCTGTCTTGATGCATGCCGGTCTGGTGAGAGGGTCATGAATGTTCTGGCCTGTGTTCAATACACTGACCTAGATTTGAGGAGATTGCTGAAGTGAAACTGTTTCTGTTTTGGTGTTGGTAGTTAACAGGGTCTCTCCCATCACAGAGCCATGATATGAAGTTTTTGTATTTAATTTTTCTGTGTGCATCTTGGGGGAAAAAAACAATCCAAAAAGTAAATATGAACCATCATATTTTTTGTTGAACAAATTAGTTTGTCATATCCGAAATGGTATTATCTCAGACTTTTGATTTGTGGACCAAACTGTCTGTAGGTGATCTGATTTGATGCATTATGAATTGTCATGACCAAAACTAAGCATGAGTGATAGGCTGAAGTGCTGATATAATTACATAGATTGTTTGAAGTTAGGATTGGTTTTTCAAGAGTAAATCATAAGTGACCCTTTCTTGATGACCCAAAGTAACATCTTTGGCCACTTAGGCCTGCCCCTTGAGCTCCTGGAGCAGGCCCCCAAAACCCTGCAGCCAGGGGGTCCAGCTGATGAGGGGGACATTGAGCAACCCTGGCCACATGTTACACTTGCATTGCGATGCTCCGTGCAGCAGGGAGACCAGTGCTTCAGATTGTTTTCAGACTTCATGGGCCCAATGACCCATGGCCAGGCAAAATGATGGGTCAATTTTGAAAAACATGGGTCATTAACAATCAAACCTTCACTTCAAACAGAATGACCCTCCACCCCACACATGACACTCCTACAGCTCCCCACCCCCACCCCCACACACACAAATGAATAATTAAAAAAGCAAATAATAAAAAAATAAACAAACACATGTCAAGCTGTGAGTCTTTCAGTTGTTTTATTGTCTCTTTTAACATTTCATTCTGTGAACACAGAGTCATGATCACTCAAAACCCACTCTATTCTTTCTTGGTAGCATGATGTTTTGTTTAAACAAACTTGGTTTTAGGGCCTAACACAATGAAATCTAACAGAGATCTTCTTCAACCAGTCAAACACAACACATAATCACTCCTCTACACACATACACACCACAAAAATGTTGCAGCGAGTCCAAAGAGTTTAGTCTCAACTTGTTTTTTGCCATCCAGCAAATTACACACACAAATACACAACAGTCCACAGTATTTCCTTCTGAATAACTCCATCAATAGGTCCTGGGACAGTCTCGCGCCCTAATTCTCCTTGAACAGGTAGCGGTTGCGACTTTCCGCCCACACCTGCACTGCACGGTTAAAGAGCATGTCTTGGAAGATAGGTCCATCAATGCACACCCTCATCAGCTGGTCACAGTGTGTGCTAGAGAGTGCATGCTCTCCCCCTCTGTGTTTGGACGTAATTTTGCACAGAGAACGATCTTTCACAGTCTGCTGTGTGGATGGGCAGTGTCAGGGCCACAGCTGTCAGCTTCTTTAAATTTGGAAATTCATCAGCTGCAAGGTAGAATTTGGCGATCATCTGCCAAAGGGTGACGAAATCATCTCTGGGAAAGTGTTCACTGAGAACTGTTCTCTTGAGCAGCCTCCATTCTTGCCAAGTCTCGTCTCTGTTGATGAACGGCTGAGCAGTTTTCAGTGAGCAGTTCTGGCCCTCGCAGACCCAGGAGTGGGTCTTCTCGTCAGCAAACGGTTGAAGAAGTTTCTCCATTTGTTCCATGCCCCAGTCATCCAGCTTTATCTTGTCAACAAATGAAATCGGCCTCATAGCTAGAACGTTGAATGCCTGGAGCAGCTCCGCATCAGGAAATCCCTTATCCAGATTGGAGAGGACTTCTTCTACAAATGAGGGCAGCAGAGTAGAGGAGACTTTCTGAACCAGAACGGTGATTTTACACTGCTTGTAGGTCTTTTCTCCGAGATCAAAGTCCTGTTTCAATGCACTCAGGTGTTGACAAAATCAGACTTGCACTGCTCCACATGGACATCAGCTTTGGAAGGAGCTAGTAAGAGATAAAAACTAAACAGTTACCGCTTGCTTTATTCTTGCAAAACATTGAAGACAACGTCAACTGACGTTGGTTTTCTTCAGTTTCTTTTCTAAGCCTTTTCTTCAGTGGCATCTTGATTCCGCACACGTGTGAGAGTCTGTGCAAGGTAAACTGATAGATGTTCGCTGATTGGTTGTTTGCTGGCTATTAGCCAATCACACAGAGCGATGCATCGATGCTAGGCAAAGCAGCAGTTTGACTTGACGTTGTCGACGTTTGAGGCCTGTTCATCGGTTTAGCGTCGGTTTTGGTACTCCATGGTGTGGCCACATGTGCTTGGTGTGGCTTAGTGGTACAGACGGACCGAGGATCGAAACAAGTTGGCGATTTTTATGACGCGCCCGGCTGGCGCATACACATTGAAAGTAACGCGCCATTCTGATAAAATATGCGCCAATGGCGCGGGCGCGCCAACAATCTGAAGCACTGGGAGACATGTCAATGCCGTATCAAGTCTGATGAATGGCACCTATCTTTGGCTTCTGTATTGATTTGTGTGCCTTGAAATGAACTGATGATGAATTTTCTTGTCAATTTCACCTCATTGTGCACGTGTAACAGGGGAAAAACAGTTATAGGAAAATTTGAATTGATCTTTTTGTATAATTTGGTTATGATGGAAACGATGTATTTTGACCCTTGATCCTATTCTTGGGTGTGGATTATTAAAGTATTTGTACAGGGTTCGTACAGGCCATGGAAAACCTGGAAAGTCATGGAATTTGATTTTTCATTTTCCAGGAATGGAAAATCGTAGAATTTAATAATTAAAAAAAGAAAAAGAAAAAAAAGATGTTTTCTAGGCTGTGCTTCGCGCGATACTCTCAATCTATTTTACATGCTGCGAACGACAGGAAAACGTGCCCTTGCATCCCATTGGTTAATTTTGAAGGCTCGTTTGTCTTCTGCTTCCTGATTGGTTCTTTGGCTAGGTGACCTGGTTTCATTTCCACGCCGGTTGGGTCAGTTGGTTCAAACAAGGAGAAAGTGAAAAGAGCTTGTTTTGTTTGTGGTGCAGTGTTTCTTTGAGATTAACATCATGCCTGGAAAGTGTCGATTTCAAGACACTTGGACACGAGACGAAAAATACCGTGAGTGGGTCATGCGAGTGAAACTGAATGGGATGGCAAAGTGCCGATTTTGTGAAAAAGAGTTTGATGTGTCCAACATGGGAGAGGCAGCCTTGAAAAGTCACATGAAAGGTATCGCGCACCAGGCGCGTGCTAAAAAACACCAAGAAGAAAAGAGCAGAAGTCAAACACAAATATCTGATTTTGTTCACACTGCAAAAAATGCTGAGAGTGCTTCAAAGGTGATGGAACCAGCTAGCGCTGCTATGCCGGTTGAAACTAGGCCTGCACCCACTGGCAGTGGCACTAGATCTACTGGGATTGACACTTTCGTGACAACAGAGGACACACTGAAAGCAGAAATTTTGTGGACTTTGAAAATGGTCACCTCCCACTTCTCATTCTCCAGTACCAATCTGCTGTAAAATATAATAAAATGAATTAGAACTTTTTTTACAACGGGTGTATTGTGCGTGAGTTTGGTCGTGCGCCCTACACTTTTCTCTGTCATGTGTCACAGTACGCTAAGTAAGTCATGGAAAATGTTATTGAGGCTCATGGAAAGTCATGGAAAAGTCATGGAATTTTGTATCTAAAAACCTGTACGAACCCTGTTTGTAGTTCTGGTTGTACTCCACAGAACATTTTAGTTATTTGCTGGCATTCTTTGTGTAACAATTTTTTAATAACTACAAATTTTTCTTTTTAAATAAATGAAAGTAAAAGATAAATGTGATTCTCCAGCACAAAATGACATGGACACCTCATCTCAAGATATCGGCCAAGCACGGTAAGAGGGGTTTTGTATGTTAATATTGAGATTTTGATACCTTATGAAACCCGCATCCATTTGTTTTCAGCACAATGTCGTGTTGTCCCGAGTTTTCCATGGTCAGCCGAGGCGGTACGCCACATTGGAAATGCCCACCATGGTGACAACACGCAGTTGCCATGGTGACAACACAGCAGTTGCCATAGTGACAACACAGCAGTTGCCATGGTGACAACACAGCAGTTGCCTGAGACATGTTGCAGAAGCTTTAAAACCTATGTTCGAAGAACGTCGTAAAAGTGGCTACCAGGCTTGAGTAGCTCATAACTTTGTCACCATTTCTCCAATTTTAAGCTGTCTACATCATCGGGGAAAAAAGGTCACCACTTTATGATCGTATGCACAGCCGTGAATTTCGAAAAGAGAACGTCCTACTCATCTTGAGGTGGAAGGTCACAAATTGACTTGGAATCCTATATTTGGTCTTGGTAGAAACTACGTATTTTGACCAGCTGTATTGATCATGCTGTTAAGGATGAAAGATCGGTATGTTTGTACTTGCGACTGTACTCTGTGTAAGATTTTAGTTATTTATTGCTGGCATTCTTTGTGGTGTTGGTCAAGTCTAAACCCATGTCAAAGCCTTCTGTGATGTGGAAGAAAGATTTGATACCATTTTGCTGGCTGTATTTTGTCTTCTCGGTCATGTTTACAGTTGTCTTGCTGTGAGAGCCAGCAGTCTTGTCCTGCAGATGTGTGTGTCGTGGGGTATGTCTGGAGCAGTGACTTCAAAGTGGAAGTGACAGGCCGGGTTTTGTGTTTGTTCATGTCCCATGACTCCAGTTCCGTATTTCTCTCCAAATTGCCACGTATACATGTAGACAGAGTCCAAGGTAATGATGTGATAAGTTCATTAGCAGCGTAGAGGTTCCTCAGTAACTGGATCCCCCTGTGGGTTCGGGGTAAGAATTAACCTTCCGCGTCTCCCTACGCGATTCGTGAGAGGCGAATAACTAGGGACACCGTGACTTGATTTGCGTTAACTCTAAACTGTTATAGTGATTTTCATGCTTAATGGCCTTAAATAGCCTACAAAGGCTGATAGGCCGTAAAACACCATCCATCCATCCATCCATCCATCCTCAGTAACTGTACAAATCTTGTGCCTAACTGTAGTGTCATGGGCAGATTTCTCCTGGTCTGGGCCTCCCCTCCCATGCCCTCTCCTCTGTGACAGCAGTCCTCTGTGACAGCAGTCCTCTGTGACAGCAGTCCTCTGTGACAGCAGTGACAGCAGTCCTCTGTGACAGCAGTCCTCTGTGACTGCAGTCCTCTGTGACAGCAGTCCTCTGTGACTGCACAGGACTGCAGTCCTCTGTGACAGCAGTCCTCTGTGACTGCAGTCCTCTGTGACAGCAGTCCTGTGACTGCAGGTGGAAGACAATTATTTGCTATGACCGCCTGCAACTTGTACAAAGCTTCACTGTTTGCTGAGACAATAATTTGCGATGACTGGCTGCAGCTTGAACAATACTTCACTGTTTGCTGAGACAATAATTTGCGATGACTGGCTGCAGCTTGAACAATACTTCACTGTTTGCTGAGGCAATATACTACAGGATGGCAGAGACAGATTTTTGCTAATGACTGCCTGCAACTAACAAGACTTCACTCTTTGCTGCTAATGGGAAATGCTTTGGTCAGTTACCATGAGTCTGGAAATGGGTTATGTTTTTGTGAGATTTTGTCACAAGAGTCTGTAGTGTTGACATAGACATTTACTGACTACCAATATTCATAGTTTTGAAGTGAGTCATGAAATAATGTCCAGATTTTCTCTCCCAAGTTTATATTCAGATGCAACCTTGTGTATTCTGTCTTACTGAAAGGATCATTTGGTATTCATTCTTTGTCACTGGCAGAGGAGATGATCAGAGTAATAAACTTTCATTGTGCATTTCACTCTCAGTCATTAATCATTCACATTTGAATCGGGTGAATAAAATGTTGATGTATTTTTTACCAACCTTTGTTCATTTTATTTGGGACATGATCATTTCACCATCTGAGAAAACGAAACACCAGTTGCTGCCAACTTGCATACACTGGGATGGATGGTATCAAACAAAACTGTGACTGTGAGAACTGCATATCATGATTATAAAAAAAAAGCCTGATAGGCCCTTAAACAATAAATATGAATTTGTTTATTACTTTAATATTTTGTTATATGCATGATGAGAGCTGCATGCTTCTTCCTGGCTGTATCTATGAAAGTTAGCCAGCGACAGGGATCCCCTTCAAGTTTGCACATTCATGTCATCAAACGGTGGTGTTTCTTGGTACCCTGGCTGACACTGAGAAATTTTCATCCCCGCAGTATTTTCCAAGAGAGCCTCAGCTGTAGGTTTCCTCACCCTGACCAAAGACGTAAAGTGACAAAAGTGTAAAGCGGTTTGAGCACCAATCAATGGTGGAAAGTCGCTATATAAAATCACACCTTTATAAAAAATTTTGCTATCTAACCGTTACGGGACCGCCAGCTTCTGCAATTCTGTTATTTGGCCACTGTGACGTTTTGACATTCACGGGAACATCACTTCTGGTAGAATGAAAGCTACAGTGGACTAGTAATAAGCGTGTTTTCACATAGTATTGTCTTTCATGTATATCTGCATTTAATTAATTCGAAGATTGAAAGAAAGTAGTGTACTACTTTCGTAATCTAAGACACTTAGAGCGTAATGAAGCAATAATTCATAGTCGATCAATTTGTTAACATTTGCCAGTCCAGTGCGGGAATGTATGCGTGATTTTTCAGTGTTACCGTTAGTTTTATTGCAAAAGTTTAGGTGCTGTACTTGTCATTAAGAAGTATTCTTCACACTGACAAATTAATATCTTAAGTTAGTGAGCTTTCATCGGAGAGCGAACAGCACAGCCATTGTAAAATAGTGGCTCACCGGAAGTGATTGTTCCCACTAATCTCTGTGTCCGGGACCTCTCTTGCAATTAGGTGGAGCTGGCTGTCCCTTTAGATGGTGTCTTTGCCCAGACTGACTTAATCAACATGCTGAGTGCTGGGGTGAAGTTGGGCCTTGGGTACAGGAGCAGTCATGCCAGGCAAAGTGTCACTAGAGAAGTAGCTACTAGGACTGCAGAAGCTTTGGAGGAAAGTTAGAGTGAAATTACAATAACATTAGTATAAATGTAATTTTGAGGCTTTATCTATCACAATGCAAAATCTTGTGTTATTTTCTGGATATGTGACTGAGCACCACAGAAAGAACCTCAAGTTACACTGAGCTTTTCTCAGTAGCAGCAGAGATGCGTTGGTATGGGTCAGTTTGGTGCAAAATGACATAGTTATTTTCAATCTCAGAAACTTATGATGCACAACATATCTTGGACATTTAATCAGAAATGACTTCAAAGTGCAAGATTTCAGCAGAAAGCTCTTTTTCTGGGCATGAATTTGATATGTTTTAGCAGCATTTTAATTAAGTTTTACTTTTATTGGTGATACTGATAGATACTTATATTTCACATCTCCCATAAAATTATCAGTAAACCAGTTTAAATTTTTGTATCAGCAGATGGCTCCTTTTCTTGGCTTTAATTTGATTTAAAAAATCTCAAAATCTGTAGAAAATGACTTATGGTTCCTTTTGTGGTGCTCGGTCACATTAGAAAGAATAAAAAAAGAGGGTGTGGGGGCGGGGTGGGTGGGGGGGGATGTAGTCTGTTGGATCTCCTGTGTGTAGGGTAGACAACCAGGACGATCCTTCCAGTAGCAAGAGAGAGGTTCCCGTGCCTAGAGGAAGTCACTTGCCAGCACACAGCATGACTTGGAGCTGCCATAGTGGAGCTACTGCAACAAGGGCCCAACTCCAGCATGACTTGGAGCTGCCGTGGTGGAGCTACTGCAACAAGGGCCCACTGCAGCATGACTTGGAGCTGCC
This sequence comes from Theodoxus fluviatilis, assembly GCA_034096865.1. Taxonomy (NCBI): domain Eukaryota; kingdom Metazoa; phylum Mollusca; class Gastropoda; order Cycloneritida; family Neritidae; genus Theodoxus; species Theodoxus fluviatilis. The sequence continues at coordinate 114,165 of JAWQFJ010001208.1, forward strand.
GTGGTGGAGCTACTGCAACAAGGGCCCAACTCCAGCATGACTTGGAGCTGCCGTGGTGGAGCTACTGCAACAAGGGCCCAACTCCAGCATGACTTGGAGCTGTCGTGGTGGAGCTACTGCAACAAGGGCCCAACTCCAGCATGACTTGGAGCTGCCGTGGTGGAGCTACTGCAACAAGGGCCCACTGCAGCATGACTTGGAGCTGCCGTGGTGGAGCTACTGCAACAAGGGCCCACTGCAGCATGACTTGGAGCTGCCATGGTGGAGCTACTGCAACAAGGGCCCAACTCCAGCATGGCTTGGAGCTGCCATGGTGGAGCTACTGCAACAAGGGCCCAACTCCAGCATGACTTGGAGCTGCCGTGGTGGAGCTACTGCAACAAGGGCCCAACTCCAGCATGACTTGGAGCTGCCATGGTGGAGCTACTGCAACAAGGGCCCACTGCAGCATGACCTTGTGTGCCAGCTGATGAGGAAGCTTGTAGCCGTGGAGGTGGAAACTGTGTGCACAGAGGCATGACACTCATTCACACTCATTCACACCTAATGCTGCTGGTGGAGAATGCGAGAGTCACTTGATACCAATGACAATAACTGATTACTTGAATATCTCCTCCCCTCCCTCTGCTGGAGAGTTTTACAGCTGAACACCACTAATGAAGAAGAAGAAAAAAAGAGAGAGAAAATTAATGAGATCAAGCAAGTATTTGAAAAGCCAATAGTTGTGACATTACCCATGTGACTTGCCCAGGTAAAGGTAAAACGTTTGGTTAAAGAAAGTTCACTCTACTCAGGATTGTTATTGTACAATGAAGTTTGTATAATTATTAGTTTCCCCCCCCCCCCCTCCCCACCTCCCCTCCTCCTCTCCCCTCCCCCCCTCCTCTCCCCTCCCCCCCTCCTCCTCCCCTTGCCCTCTCCTCCTCCCCCACCCCCCACCCCTACCCCCCACCCCTTGTAAGCTTGAATGGCTTGACGTTATTATTTCTCATAAAATAAGAAAGACTTAGTTCATGGATCAGCTTGCTCATTAAATCAAAAGTTAATGCCCTTGCGAATGAATTGAAAACTGCACAGAGAAAAAATATATTGAAAAATACCGGAATACCTTAGTTTAGAAACAAGGGGAGGCAAATACCAACCGCTAGTGTCAACAGTTGACCCGCATTATTTGAGTTAGCTCCCTTGAAAAAATAGTGGCAGCATAGCGGCAGTACCAACTCATCCGCTATCTAGCACAAGGTCGTGTGCGATTCCGCAGACGCTGACATCTTGTGCAAGACAAAGATTGAGACAGTAGTGTACCAGTCGTAGTGTCGTCTGCGTTTCGAAACAAGCGATGTCAGCCCGGAACCCTGGAATGCCATTTGGCAAGTGTCTGACCTCGCATGAAGTTGATGAACTGCAGCGCGTGTGCACAGATTCTTCTTCTTCTTCTTTTTCTTCTTCTTCTTCTTCTTCTTCTTCTTCTTCTTCTTCTTCTTCTTCTTCTTCTTCTTCTTCTTCTTCTTCTTCTTCTTCTTCTTCTTCTTCTTCTTCTTCTTCCAGTATCGCTGCTAATGCTACTGTCGCCTTTGCTTGCAAAACTTATGCAGATTCCAATCTCTGCCTCTGGTGTCATTTACGAGTAGTATGCTGCAACGACAATGTCACAATTGACTTATTGAGCCGATTCGTGTGCGTGCATGCAGTCTAAGGCTGTAGCCAGTGTAGGGGTTGCCGTTCGACGAATCAATTTTGAAGGACTTCGATAGATAGAGAGTTTGCAGTATTTGTGAACACCACATTTACTTGATAATCTTAATTAATTTATGCCGTCATTGTACTCATGGAGTACATTGCATTTGCAAGAGTGCTTCAAAAGAAAACTAAGAGACCTCTGCGTGGTACCAAACTCACTGTGTTTGCTTCGGGTTCATTTGTTCGAACTGAGGTTGGGTGATGAATGCGCTCTTGTAACCCACACTGCCGAAGGGGAAGCTCCAAGCACCTCACAGAGGAAAAAAACGAGCGGCATATCATATGCTTCGGCTCATTGGCAGACGATAGCATCAGTGTTGCACCCTTCCCTTCCCCTTCTCCTCTCGGGTTTCCAACACAATGATCTTGGCAGTCGGAGGGAAGGAAGGGAACTGTTATCGGCTCAACATCACAAAAGCTCCATCCCTCTCCCTGGCCAGAAGAATAATTTATGCTATTGTTGTGACGTTTTCTCGAACCTACTGGCACCGTCGCAGGCGTGTTTACCAGTCAGGTCACGGCCTTGACCCGCGCGCGACCGAGTTAGGCTAATATTAGCTTGTTGTGACACAGTAAGTCAGTCGCGTCGCAGTTAGGAATGTGGGAGTATGTTCGATATCGTACTGGTAGTTTCTAGAAATTGTGTAAAGGTATATAAGGAGCGAAAGCGAGTGAGAGAGGGAGGAGAGCAGCAGATACGGCAGAGTCAAAGGTGAGAGCTTTGACTCCCGAGGTAGCGAGTTCTGCTGTGTGCTAGCGAGCCTCTGCAGTACTGTAAGCAGAGTGAAGCTGTGTGAGCGCTATACGAATTGCTGTTGCTGATTTTCACCACTGTAGAGGTCAGTGCGTGAATAAAGTTCATTGGAAACGATCACCGGAGTCTGTCACTTCAACTTCCTAGCGCAAGCCAGGAGAACCCCCGTACATCAAGATATTGCAGAGAAGAGTGCAACATTGGTTCCACAGACGGCGAACAGTTGAAGCAGTGACAGTCTACGACGGAAATGGACGGCGAGAAACGCGTAACACGATCCGCTGCACGTGCAGAGGCGACAGAGCAACCAACGGAAGACATCGCAATGATGATGAGACTTCTGCTCGACCAACAAAAGGAAGAAAAACGTCACAGAGAACAGAAAGAGCTAGAAGAAGCCCAGCGTCGCCAGCAAGAAGCTGCAGACCGTGAGAGGGAGAAAGCAGAGGAGAAGGCAGAAGAAGCGGCATACCGCGAAAGGAAGGAGCTCGAAGAAAGAGAAAAAGAGGCACGGAGAGAACAACAAGAAGCAGAACGTCAGGGAGAGTTGCTGCAGACCATCAAAGCTGGGACAGAGGGACTTCAGAGGGAAATCGAGGCAGTGAGCTGTCGCCTCAGAGAGGAGATAGGTCGCATTGATGCTAATCTCCAGCAAAAAGCAACACGCCTCGACTCCCTTGAAGGGGAAGTAACCCGGCTCGACACCGTCATCTGCAGACTAGAGAGAAAGCTGGAAGAGAAAGAAGAAACAAAAGCTAGCCTATCCTATCCAGCCAGATTTTGCACCCAAGATAACCACCGGGCGTCCAAGCAACTTCGAGCTGAGGCGTCACCATTCGTCTCACACCAGGAGGAGGCATACCCCCCAGCCGGTCGTCCAGTGCAGCGGCCACAAACGTACGACGGGAAGGCACCTTGGGATGCCTACCACATCCAGTTCGAGGTGACCGCGCAGATCAACGGTTGGGGAGAACGGGAGAAAGCGAGTTTCCTCATCTCCAGCCTGACGGGACAAGCGCTGACAGTCCTGGAAACCATCCCACCCGAAGGCAGGAATGACTACACTGCCCTCGTTCGGACCCTCCGTGACAGGTTTCAAGATTCCAGAAATGCAGACCAGGCTAAGGCAGCACTCTACACGAGAAAGCGCAAAAAGGGAGAATCACTCATCGAGTTGGCGGCTGACATCGAGAGGCTGGTGAGGCGAGCGCACCCTGCGTTTAACAGGGAGGCAATCGACGATTTGGCTCGGGAGAAGTTTATAGATGCCCTCGTCGACGACGAAGCGAAACACCAAGTACAGGTGTTGGCTCCCTCTACCCTGGCGGAAGCAGTCAACACCGCTCTCCGTCTCGAGGCTATCGCTCAACGCGAGGAAGCGACCCAGCGAGCATCTCACCCTCATAGGATCAGAGCCATTGGCAGCCAGGAGAAATCGGAGGGTGACGGCGACACTCTCTCTCTGAACCAGTTTCGCCAGCTGATGGCGGAGTTGTTGGAGAAGATGCAAAACCGCTCTTCCCGTCAGGACGGACAGCAAGGGCAGATCAGATGCTATAACTGCGATAAGATAGGCCACATCGCTCGCCGCTGTCCACAGAGGAAGGAGAAAGCCACCACAGCCCAGGAAAACTAGGATGCGCCGGGCTTAAGGGGCATAGCCCGGCGTCCTCTGCCTCCACCGCCCCACATCGCATCAGTCATCGGTTGAAGGGTGTCCGCGTAGACCCAGGAGGACCGGCGATCGAGGTGCACATCGACGGTAACCGTCATCAGGCACTGATCGACTCAGGAGCGACCATTTCTGTGATAAAGACTGGTCTGTGCCCCTTCCAGAGAAGAGAGGAATCAGCGATGGTGCTCACTGACGTCATGAACAGACCGATCCCTGTGCACGGCGTCGTGACAGTGAAGGTGAAGGCCGGTGAGCTTGTTATTTCTCACCCCTTCGTGATCGCCGATATAGAAGATGACGTCATCCTGGGGATAGACTTTTTGCAGAAGCATTGCTGTGTTATAGACTGGGGACAGTTCCTCCTGCTGATTGATGGGCACCACGTGCAGTTGAAGGGTCTTGGGGGTGAAGGGAATGCTTCACTGCGGCCTTCGGGTGCGTTGAGGCGGATCGCCGCTCAAGAGACGCCTCTGGCAGTCGCACAGAGACAGGATCCGGACCTGCAGCCCATCATCCGCTGGATGGAGGACAGGCCTGTCCGCCCACCCTGGAGGAAGGTCGCCGTTACCAGCCCTGTCACCAAGGCATACTGGACCCAGTGGGATGCCTTGCAGCTGACGGATGGAGCGCTGTACAGAAAGTGGATGGACGAGAAGGGAGAAACCTGCCGCCTTCTCCCTGTTCTGCCGAGAGCCATGCAGGAGGAAGCGCTGAGACAGGTACACGATGACCCAGCAGCTGGCCACCTCGGAAGGCAGAAGACGTACCGACGCGTCTGTGAGCGGTATTTTTGGATTGGTCGACACAAGTCCGTTCGCAACTTGTGTCGGCGCTGTGCCATCTGTGCCTCACAGACAAGACCCCACAGTCGCCGTAGTGGCTCTAGCAAGACTGACAGTTCTGCAGTGGTCGCCGGGCCATTGGTGGATATCCCCCGTGACGTGCCCCAGGGTGTGGAACCGCTCCAGGGTATGCTGCAGGCAGTGGGAAAGTCCGCAAGGACACACCTGCAGCGGAGCGTGGACGGAATGAAGACTGGTTACGACCGCAAGGCCTATCACCAGACCTCTCCTGATGGCACTGCACCATGGTACTCCAACCCACGGGCTGAGAAGGGATGCACCACCAAGCTGGCCCGGCCGCCGGCAGGACGTTACGTGAACCGTACCCGTCTCTGGAAGTACCAGGGAGAACTACCGCCGGACTGGTGGCAGTCGCCACGACGTCACCCTGACCCGACCGACGACGAGCCCACAGAGAGAGACACTGTACCAGGGCCTTCCTTGGAAGACGAGAGCGAGGATGGAGCAACCCCTGAGGACGTACAGACATACACGCGGCGAGGGCGGCGTGTGACACGTCCCTCTCGCTTCCTGTGAGGAGTTCTTTATTTTCAGTGACAGTATGAACAGTGGTCATGCAGACATTGACCCCATGGACTGGGCAGATGCTACCGCAAGGAAGCTTACGCCCATGTGTCAGGTTTCTGCATTTATGCCACTCATTTTGTCATTCTTGAACTACCTGGACTGCGGATTGACTCTTTCCCGGTATTTTGTTGTTGTTGTTGATGATGATGTTGTTGTTAGTTGTGTATTTTTGAGGTGTTAGTTTATGGTGTTTTGTAAATTTAGTGATGGAGTCGTATATGTAGTGAGACCGACGAGGTCGTTTCGGTCTTTAGGGGAGGAGCTATGTTGTGACGTTTTCTCGAACCTACTGGCACCGTCGCAGGCATGTTTACCAGTCAGGTCACGGCCTTGACCCGCGCGCGACCGAGTTAGGCTAATATTAGCTTGTTGTGACACAGTAAGTCAGTCGCGTCGCAGTTAGGAATGTGGGAGTATGTTCGATATCGTACTGGTAGTTTCTAGAAATTGTGTAAAGGTATATAAGGAGCGAAAGCGAGTGAGAGAGGGAGGAGAGCAGCAGATACGGCAGAGTCAAAGGTGAGAGCTTTGACTCCCGAGGTAGCGAGTTCTGCTGTGTGCTAGCGAGCCTCTGCAGTACTGTAAGCAGAGTGAAGCTGTGTGAGCGCTATACGAATTGCTGTTGCTGATTTTCACCACTGTAGAGGTCAGTGCGTGAATAAAGTTCATTGGAAACGATCACCGGAGTCTGTCACTTCAACTTCCTAGCGCAAGCCAGGAGAACCCCCGTACATCAAGATATTGCAGAGAAGAGTGCAACACTATTTTTGTAGCTGATTTCTCCATTACCCCGCTTCAAGGAGTTGAGGGATCCAGAGCAGCTGTCATTCTTATTGTGTTATTTTTAACTGTTGAAACAATGCATGTAATAATGGTGACTGAAATGAAAAACATGTATTTAATTAGGAAGTTTGTTAACATAATATGTTGCTCAGATTTCCATAGCAATTTAGCAAAGACATTACTCCAATTTCAACTTAAAGAAACCTTGTCACAGTAAATTGAGTAATGTATTTCAGATGTAGCACAAAATCCCTACTTTTGCCCATAGTTTTTGGACAGACATTCATTTTAGGCAAATAAAAGCCACATCAGAGGAAAAAAATCATTACATAAGCACTCTATGAAAAGGTTTATAGCTATTTTGTAACCTCTTTATTTTGCAAACGCAAGAGGTACATGTGAGTCTCAGTGATCACTTGAATGTAGAGAAGATCAGGTCTATTGGCTTTGCATCATCATTATTAGGGCATTGTTAAGAAAAGTGAAGACTCTCTCCTTTCATCTTCAACCACATGGCGGGGAAAATGCCCTTGATAACTAGCAACCAATTTTCTATGAATGGCATTTATCCTACTGCACCGCAGTGCACACCTCTAGGACAAGTGAGCCACAGGAATCTAATGAAATATAAAAAGTACAAAGAATTTTTTTAACGTTTGCTCTCATTACTGGACACAACAGTTTGCATAATTTTTTCTTCAAAGTCTTGTTCAGACACATAGTAAATGTACTGAGCAAAGTAGGACTTTGAAGTTAAAGACGATTGTAAGCTGCTCTGTCTAATGGTGAAAGTGACTGTATACCATTTTGTTGTCTTGTTTCAGTGACTCACTGCATAGTGCAGTTTACAGGCAAAAGCTTTGCAACATCCAAAATACACATCTTTCGATTCAAATCTAAAGTACACGTTTTTGGTTTTACATATATCACAGATGCCCATAATATGTATGTTTTTACCTCTTGCTGCAGACAAAGTCTTTTTAGTCAGAAGATTTCAGCCTTTTTCTTGCCTTACCCCCCCCTTCTTTCCAAGGCTGATAATTCATAAAACTCCATCCATCTGTCCGTCCATCAATCCATCCATCCATCCATCCATCCATCCATCCATCCATCCATCCATCCATCCATCCATCCATCCATCCATCCATCCATCCATCTTGTCTCTCATTCTGTATGTCTCCATTTTACTTGTCACCACTTTAACAAACAACCTTACACTTATATCTTTTTGTCAAATACTATGGTCCATAAGCTGGTATCTTGTTTTCAACTACAGTTGAGTAAATTCTTATAAAATAAACTAAGTAATGCTGTTTTGGCTGGCTGTTTTCAGACAAGTCCTGGCTGGACAATGTCCATGTGAACTTGCCAGCGGTCAATCGACGAGCAGAAACACTTGGCACTCGCCGCACTGTGAAGAAACAGTGGCAGGTAAGTGTCGTCTGTTCTGTAACTCCTGTCATTCAGTGTGGTTTTTGTTTTCTCACGTGGCTCCCGTCCAGCCCTGTTGAAATTTGGCAAATCATTTAAATAAAAATGGTTTAAAGGGTCAGTGGGATGTTTTGTCTCCGTCCAACTGTTTAAAGAAATATATGTGCACGTCCACGATATTGCCTAACACTATCAAAAACTGGGGGTCTGGGTAAAGACACTTGAATAAAACTATCTAACACAGTCAGCATGCATATATTTCAAATTTATATGGGTTCTTTAAATGTTTTTGTAATGCTATGACCAATAGTTTTTATATTTTTGCTTTGCAGAGATTCACAAAAAAATAATTAAACTCGTACGAAGCGGAAAAATGGCGCCGAAAAACGGGACATTTTGCGACGCCACTTTTGAATGCTTGTTATCTTGTGCAAATTCACCTTACAAAGTATAGATTGTGTGAAATAATTCAAGTTCAATTGTTAATTTAGTCATATTTCAGTGGAAAGTCGCCACAAAATAAAAACAGAGGTAGTTCTACCAAAATAAAAAAGACCTATGCGTACGTTACTCTCGTTTCTACCACCCTTGCTCAGAGGAAAAAAATCGAAGCCAAACATGTGTACATAAATGTGTTGAAGAGAAGGTTCAAATTACTTTTCCTTTCATTAGTTTACTCATACAACTGCATAGTTTTATTATTCTTTTGGTATTAACCAATTTATTGGGACTATTTTGATGGTCAGCGTCGGTTGTTTCCCTGCGTTACTTACGAAAGGTATGCGTGTACCAAACGTGTTGCTATATTGTTCCGCACTCGAAACGGATACGAAGGAAGCTTTTGTCATCCCGCAGTAAATGAACACGTTTATAGAAGGATACGTCATAGTACTCGCGATTTTTGACCAATGAGAAGGCTCCGTTTCCTTCATTTCCTTCTGTTACGTACGAAAATTTGCTACACATGTGCGAAGCTTTCAGTTCGTTTGATCGACATCGCCTCCCCAAATACTCCATTCATGGAATGGCCAAATTGCGAAATGTGTGACGTCATCAACAACGTGACGTCATTTGCGAGTAGAGTTTTGAGGATAATGAATTTCGTACACTCGGAAGCACCTCCCTAGATAGTCAATAGATGTAAGAGCCCAATTGAGTCAAACTCTTTTCTTATGTTCACAAAACAACATTTGGCTTCTTCGTATGATGAACAGTACCAGCAGACGCAAAAAAGCGATACTACGCTGTGTTGGCTTAAAATTCATTCCATTTGTGAAACCGGTAAAGTATATGTACCATCTAGATCGTTGCCTTCGCTGGTTAAAAGCCTGGAATCGCCCAGCGAACTAGCTGAATGTCGACACAATCACGCGGCACTGTTGTACATTTGCAGTCAACGTAAGATCTCTTACGACAATTTGATTCAAGGCCTAGTGCTAATTGTTTTGATGGTCTGGTCTCAGTGTCACAAAAATATGATGATTTAATCAATCCCTGATTAAAAAAATAAGTACGTTGCCCTATATTGATCGACATTCTGAGTGAAATAGATCTATTTCACTGTCCCGCCCGGCGAACTAGCTTGTTGCCGGCTGTATCGAGCTTGTGTGTTCGTGTAGGCCTACTCAAAAGTCAAAATCACAGTCGTCTCCGAAACAAGGAATAATCAGAGTAAGGGGGGAAAACATTTCGTTTGTTTTGTTTTGTTCTTGCAGCACTTCAAAGATGGTGTGTAGGTCTGTGACTGTCTGTCTCCATGTGTTTTGTGGTGTGTAGGTCTGTGACTGTCTCCATGTGTTGTGGTGTGTAGGTCTGTGACTGTCTCCATGTGTTGTGTGTAGGTCTGTGACTGTCTCCATGTGTAGTGGTGTGTAGGTCTGTGACTGTCTACATGTGTTGTGTGGTGTGTAGGTCTGTGTCTTCTTCTTCTTCTTTCCGTTCCTGCCCACGATCATCAATAGTGATTACGTCTCCACTTCGTCTTAGGGTATATCCACCACAGGCTGTTGGTATGTACTAGTCACTACTCTTGTTCGATTTGTAGGTGGTATGTATGTTCTAGTGTAGTACGTAGTTTGTGGGCGATGCGACGTCCGGGGGTGTGTGGGGATTATGGTG
>JAWQFJ010001209.1:0-70000 GCA_034096865.1 Theodoxus fluviatilis
ATGTTGAAGCGAGTTTTCGCTATGGGTTTTCGCCTACGTACAACAAAGGCTGATACTAGTGATTGGTAAAAACCTCTATTCATCCATCCATCAGTTGCTGGCACTTGGTCAAGTTGGGGTATTGTTGAACAGATTCTGACGTACGTGTTGTTATACTTACCTTTAGCCTTGATCATTTTGACCATTTCTATATTCTTATAAATTTATATTTGCATGAGGAGGCTCTAACTGTAGTCTGTAGGGTCAATCCCAAGGCCTCAAGTTGACATGGCACATCATGTTCATTTTGTGACTCGTAGTGTAGTACTAGTAGCATTTAACCGTGCACCCTGCAGGAGAGTAGTTAATAAGAAAGTTTGCCTGGAAAACTATCATGTCGTTGCATATCTATGTTTTGCAGATCCTGTGACTATGGCGGCGAAGATAAAGATCAGCACCAGCAAACAGGTGTTAGCAGGTAAACTATTTACTTGCATTCTGACATGAGGCTGGCTGATCAAGTACATGTGATTTTGGAGCTCGGAATGTTTCTATGCTTTTTGTAATAATTGTCATAGTTGATAGTTGAGCCTGTTACAGCACTGAAATGTTTAGTTATTTTCTAGTCTTCACTGCACAAGATGTTTTTAAGGGGAACACGAGTGTGTGTGCGTGTGTGTGTGTGTGTGTGTGTGTGTGTGTGTGTGTGTGTGTGTGTGTTTGCGTCAGTGTGTTTAAATGAAACTATAGTTGTGGGCTTTGGTGCATTTGAAATTTGTTTAAATGTTCTCTCATGTTCCATGGTGTAAACAATTTAACTTCAGCATATTTGCTTCAATATCTCACATCATTACCCAGTCCCTTAGTGCAAACTTGTTTCCATTTTACAGCCAGGTTTCTTCATGCTGATATGACTGATTCAGCTTCAGGTGATGTCAATTTGAAAACTTTTGTAAAGGAAAGCACACAGCAACAGAAATTGGTAAGTTGTAGATACTATTGCTATTTTACAATTAGGTTTAAACACAAAAAATCTTTATATATTTTTTCCCCACTTAAAAAAAAATGTAGCGATAACAAGTACATATAGAACATTTTCATACACCATACACTGTCAAAGCCAAAGTAGATAAAACTAATTCATGTTTGCATATAATGGACAGAAAAGGTTTGGGGGTTGGAGGGAGTGGATAGGAGATTAGGTTGTATAACTTTGTTGTTGTTTTGTTCATTGAGCCACCGTATCTGTAGTTTACTTTAGAATAGGGGGGTTTCAAGTCTTAGATAAAACCTTCCATTCCTTAACAAAATCTTCAGGGGTCTGGCTTAGTTTTGAGCCATAATTTTCTATCTGTATAGTTTGGTGGATGAAGTGCATATAAACATGCATGTATGGTTTTTGTTGGTTTTGTCCACATAAATCAATGTTTTCTTTTCAAAGTTAATGCAAGATTAATGGATTTTTATTCCAGAAGGGCACCAAATTATTTATTAACTACAGTCTATTTAAAATTTCAATTAAGCCTTTTGGAATTATATGATTTCAGGTTATTCCCAGAGTGCCTGAGTGAATAGGCAATGATTAAAAATGTGCTCTTTATTTCCTTTGCAAAAAGTACTTCGTCATAATTTTTCCCTTCCAACAATTTAAGGTGATGCAATGGTTGGCAGTATTCAGTGGAGGACTTTACATAAAAAGTATCTGGATTTTGTATCAGGAATCACAGATTTTTCTTAACTTAATGTGATTTTTAACTGGCAGACATTTGGCTGGAAAACCAGGTTCAGAAGGATTAGTGAACTATGTTTGCATGCCATAGTTTCTTGACTGGACAAATTCTCAGATCATGAACTGGGTTCAGAAGGATCATCAAACCATTGGGTTTGAGCTCCCCAGAACATGTTATGGGAACCACTGCAAACCTCTACTTTCATTGGTCAGTCAGAGAGAGCTCTCTCATGCCTTGAGGCTATTTGTCTTCTGTGAAACAAGTAAACAAAAGATGTCACCTTTTTGTTTTTTGGTTCGCATGCAAAACACTTTTAATTCGTGCAGCTAAAAAACATAGGGCAATGTTGCCTTCCTTCTGCAATCTTTTTCCCATATGTCATCGTCTTAGGCTACCTTAAAGGCTTAATTACATTTTGAACAAGAAGTAGTGCAAAATCTTCACTGCGATCTATAGGGGATGCCAGTTTGGTCGCTTAATTTTTTCTCTTCTACTGTGGTATGTGGGTTAGGTGGAGGTGCCAGTGGTGATATCGTATTCATGCATTTTATTTCACCTCATTGTTTTCATTTACTGTCCTTGATATTGCAGTATTTACTCAACTATTTAGTGCCTAATGTATTTATTGCAGGTGGCTGCTGTCAGTGGCAACACATATGTTGGCGATGAAGTTGACAAATCATCAGGGTGCAAGTAAGCCTTCCTGTCCTTTGTCTTCTCTTAGGCATATTTCTCTGTTGGTCCATGCTGAGCGCCCAGAGCTTGTGTGTGTGTGTTAATGTGTGTGTTAATGTGTGTGTTAATGTGTGTGTGAGTGTGTGTGTTTGTGTGGTGTTTGAATGAGAGAGAGAGAGAGAGAGAGAGAGAGAGAGAGAGAGAGAGAGAGAGAATTCTGTTAGTACTACACATTTTGACAGAAAACCCATCAGAGTCTCAGATGTTGTACATGTATTGTCTTCACTGAGGCATGTTTGAAAGGTTGTTATTTTCACACTTTCATGTGCTGTCATTCTCCTTAACTGCAAACTAAGTTCTCTAAGCACTCAATTCTTAATTATTTTGTTATCTTTGAACTTCTTTACTTGATTACATGTAGTGTTCCTTGCATAAGTTAACTAATATCTTCATGTTTCTAGTCTGTGCACCGTTTGTCAAAACTTGTATATTTGATGTGCATGTGTATGTGTTGAAATGCAGATTTAGAGGTTGAACTCCCAGTGAGCATCCTGCCACAGGATGCCTCTCTCTGACTCTGTGGCATTGATAAATGTTGTTTGTTTCAGGTACTACATTGCCAAATTCAACAGGAGGAAGTCAAAACTGAGAGTGTATAGTGCAAGAGTTTTCAGTATGGGACACTATGATGAAGATTTCTTGCAACGTAAGTTCTTGATGATTTTGATGTTTGAACTACAATGTCAGAAGAACACTGAAGCGTTTGAATGATCTGAGAGAGATACACATTAACAGATTCAATGACATCACAGCTTTCTACATTATCCAGTGATACTTACCTTGCTTTCATACCCAGCCGACCCCTGGAGATTGGGCGTGAGGATAGACTCACCTCATCTCTGTATGCAATGTGTAGAATAGACTCACCTCATCTCTGTATGCAATGTGTAGAATAGACTCACCTCATCTCTGTATGCAATGTGTAGAATAGACTCACCTCATCTCTGTATGCAATGTGTAGAATAGACTCACCTCATCTCTGTATGCAATGTGTAGAATAGACTCACCTCATCTCTGTATGCAATGTGTAGAATAGACTCACCTCATCTCTGTATGCAATGTGTAGAATAGACTCACCTCATCTCTGTATGCAATGTGTAGAATAGACTCACCTCATCTCTGTATGCAATGTGTAGAATAGACTCACCTCATCTCTATGCAATGTGTAGAATAGACTCACCTCATCTCTGTATGCAATGTGTAGAATAGACTCACCTCATCTCTATGCAATGTGTAGAATAGACTCACCTCATCTCTATGCAATGTGTAGAATAGATTCACCTCATCTCTGTATGCAATGTGTAGAATAGACTCACCTCATCTCTGTATGCAATGTGTAGAATAGATTCACCTCATCTCTGTATGCAATGTGTAGAATAGATTCACCTCATCTCTGTATGCAATGTGTAGAATAGACTCACCTCATCTCTGTATGCAATGTGTAGAATAGACTCACCTCATCTCTGTATGCATTGTGTAGAATAGACTCACCTCATCTCTGTATGCAATGTGTAGAATAGATTCACCTCATCTCTGTATGCAATGTGTAGAATAGACTCACCTCATCTCTGTATGCAATGTGTAGAATAGACTCACCTCATCTCTGTATGCAATGTGTAGAATAGACTCACCTCATCTCTGTATGCATTGTGTAGAATAGACTCACCTCATCTCTGTATGCAATGTGTAGAATAGATTCACCTCATCTCTGTATGCATTGTGTAGAATAGACTCACCTCATCTCTGTATGCAATGTGTAGAATAGACTCACCTCATCTCTGTATGCAATGTGTAGAATAGACTCACCTCATCTCTGTATGCATTGTGTAGAATAGACTCACCTCATCTCTGTATGCAATGTGTAGAATAGATTCACCTCATCTCTGTATGCATTGTGTAGAATAGACTCACCTCATCTCTGTATGCAATGTGTAGAATAGATTCACCTCATCTCTGTATGCATTGTGTAGAATAGACTCACCTCATCTCTGTATGCAATGTGTAGAATAGACTCACCTCATCTCTGTATGCAATGTGTAGAATAGACTCACCTCATCTCTGTATGCATTGTGTAGAATAGACTCACCTCATCTCTGTATGCAATGTGTAGAATAGATTCACCTCATCTCTGTATGCATTGTGTAGAATAGACTCACCTCATCTCTGTATGCAATGTGTAGAATAGACTCACCTCATCTCTGTATGCAATGTGTAGAATAGACTCACCTCATCTCTGTATGCAAGGTGTAGAATAGACTCACCTCATCTCTGTATGCAATGTGTAGAATAGACTCACCTCATCTCTGTATGCAAGGTGTAGAATAGACTCACCTCATCTCTGTATGCAATGTATAGAATAGACTCACCTCATCTCTGTATGCAATGTGTAGAGGGTGCATAACTAGGGGAAGGGCGACAACTTGCTAGTACTCAAAGCAGTTCTAATGGTACTTGTGTGTATGTGTGCATGAGTATGTGATGTGTTTGTGTACGTGTATGAGTGTGTGCACGCGTATGCATGTGGTGCGTGCATGAGTGCAGGTGAAGAGTGTGTGTGCATATACGCAGATCTATGCAGTTTAATTCCCCGTGTGACTTTGATTTCCATGTGGTTTAGATTGTCTTCCATATTATGTACATTTATTCTAGAGCACCGACAGAAAGATTTTCTCCTGCTGGGAGATAATAAATTATTTTGTATCTCTCTGTAGCCTACAAAGATTGAAAGGCAATTTTAAAAAACTTCAGTCATTCACGTCCTTGGGTATGCTGTGCATGTGTAAGGTGTTGATCTGAGGAAGGCCTTGCCTCTGTAACTCCAATCCTCTGTTTTCCTAAGAACCCCATGAGGATTACCAGGCTCAAATATCTTGCATGGTCACTTACCCTTTGTCTCCCATCGCTCTTGTCTTTCTTGTGGACAAGCTGTTTGAGTTTCTGATGATGATAACCTCTTTTCCTTTCAGATGAAAAGGAGGAACTGGAGAAAGATGCTGCAATGAGACTTCTTCAATTGTCCAACAGAGACTCTGTAAATTTACTTCTTTTTCTTTCCTTCATTTCAATCAAAGTCAATGATGAAAACAAACAAAAGATTTGTGAGCATCCAAGTGAAGATAAGGTGAAAATTATTTTTAAAAAAGGGTTTCAAGTGATTAAGAATATAGACAAAATGATTAAGTCAAGCATCAAGATTATACTCGTATGTTCTTCTGAAAATATTGTTTCTGTACTTTTTTGTGCGATTTTGTTGTCTAATTAAAACATATACTAATATACTGTAATAGACTTGCTCTTACTCTAACCAGTTCATGTGATTTTCATAGTCAGTGGCCTTACATAGCCTTCAAAAGCCACCATCATCAGCCATCACTACCTAACCCAGCCACACTCTTCTATCCTTATATTCCACCCTACTCCTTCCACAACCAATCTCCACTCCTTGCTCTGAACCTCCACCCCTTCTCAAGCTCATACTTTATCTCCTCACCTCTGCCATATTCCAACCCAGTTTATGATGGCAATTAACATTTCTGTAATTTTAACCTGGTACATAATCAGAAATTGTCTTTAAGGATTACCAACTACCAGTGCAGAACTGATCACTCAGTAAATTGATTAAGAATTTGGTTGGAGCTTTCAGCATTTCTCCTACAGCCTTCTTAAGTTCTTTAGCAAATGACCATGAGTGGTGGACTGAGATAGCTCAGTGTGTATAAGCTTACAACCACATGACTGAACCAGTGAGGTGTGGACCACTGGCAGATTGTTGCATGCGCTGTCTGGGCTTAATGTTGGTGTCTTGACTGTGATGTTCATGGCCTCTCTAAAACCTTGCTGGAATTGTTTGTACTCACTGCTTTGAGTTTTGCTCGTCATGATTTATCACAGAACCTCTCCCAGTAAGGGATGTTCTGCTGCCTGGGTGCTGACCCAGGTAGGGTTCCCTTGACTACACTCCACTGTTGCTGATGTTTAGTTGACATCCTATTGCCACATGCTGTTGCTCAGGTGAACAAGCTGACTGAGAGCTTTGGGGCCTCATGGAAGAAGCGCACAGTTCGAGAACGCATTCAGCAGGAGGAGCGGTCTTCGCAGAACCAGGCTGGCGTCACGAAGACATCTGACTACATCCTGGAGAATGAGGGAGACTTGGAGGCCAAGCTAGGTGAGTGTCACTGCTGTCTGTTTCTGTGAAGCCTGTTTTCTTCTATGCTTCTGATGGAAGTTGGTTATGGAAGATGTGTCTCAAACCTCCTGTTCTCTGCAGAAAAATGATTTTTGAAAATCTCCCATAATGCTGCATGGTAGACGGTAGTTATCTTCATTAAAATCCTACATATCCTTTAGGGGGAGTGGGGGTGGGGGGGTGCACACATGGTTTGATAATAATGTGAAGAAAATGATGATTGTGGGAGATGAAAATTAAGAGTGGTGAGTGATGAAGATGCTAACTGAGATGGTTGCGTTTTGATGGTAATGTTTATCAGTTGTCATGATGGTGTTCTTTGCATGTCTTCTTCAGCTGCAGTCAAGAGTGAAATGGAGAGCACGAAGTTTGGTCCTCCTTGTAACAAAGAGGCAGAGTCCCTTGAGGAAGCCTACCCTCTGAACGGCAGTAAGTTGATACAGCAATCATGCAGCAATCATACAGCAATCATGCAGCAATCATTGTGTTTGTTATGACACGTTTACCATACACATGTGTTCCCCTGAAGAAACCTACCCTCTGAACGGCAGTAAGTTGATACAGCAATCATACAGCAATCATGCAGCAATCATTGTGTTTGTTGTGACACGTTTACCATACACATGTGTTTTCCTGAAGAAACCTACCCTCTGAACGGCAGTAAGTTGATACAGCAATCATGCAGCAATCATTGTGTTTGTTATGACACGTTTAGCACACACATGTGTTCCCCTGAAGAAACCTACCCTCTGAACGGCAGTAAGTTGATACAGCAATCATGCAGCAATCATTGTGTTTGTTATGACACGTTGACCACACACATGTGTCCCCCTGAAGAAACCTACCCTCTGGATGGGAGTAAGTTGATGCAGCAATCATTGTGTTTGTTATGACACGTTGACCACACACATGTGTCCCCCTGAAGAAACCTACCCTCTGGATGGGAGTAAGTTGATGCAGCAATCATTGTGTTTGTTATGACACGTTTAGCACACACATGTGTTCCCTTGAAGAAACCTACCCTCTGGACAGCAGCAAGTTGATGCAGCAATTAGTGTGAAGTGGCATGTTTACGTACACACAGACCTGCCAAATGCTACGCTTTAGGCGTAGCATGCTACGCTTTCGACATGCTTGCTACGCTGCTACGCTTGTCCATAAAAACTACGCTTTTCCCGCGTGCTTGAACTTTTGACCGCGATGGAGAATTCCCCCCCCCCCCCCCGCTTTCACGCCGCCAGTGCAGCTTATCGCGCCGCCTTCACAGCCTTATCTCCCCCCCCCCCCTCCCCCGCTTTCACGCAACCGGGTCAGCTTATCGCGCCAACCTCACAGCTTTATCTCTCCCCACCCCCCCACCCCAGCTACGCCTATTCCTTCAATGCTACTCCAAATAGCTCTGGATGCTACTCTTTGGCATGATGGTGGGTTGGCAGGTCTGTACACATGTGTTCCCCTGAAGAAACCTACCCTCTGGACAGCAGCAAGTTGATGCAGCAATCAGTGTGTGATGGCATGTTTCCACACACGTGTTGCCCTAAAGAAGCCCACCCTCTGGGCAGATTTGATAGTGATCTCTTTGCCACTCAATGATGTGTAATTCTCCATCTTTGTACAGTCCTCTCGGCGGTGGAGATGGAAGCCCTGGAAGAGGCGGTGGATGAGCTGCTGGACTGCACACCAGACCAGATGGAGACCTGGCATCAGAAGGGCAGGCAAGTGGTCACATCTTTTGGATGCTGCACCCGAGTGCATGTATGCATGCACGCATACATGTTTGTGTGTTTCACATTACACACGGTGGTGCACCCCTGACACACTAACCTGGAAAATACGAACCATGCTGCGCAGTCGTGTGTCCAGCAAATGCATCACATTTCTGCAACTTGATACCCTGGAAAATATGAACCATGCTGCGCAGTCGTGCGTCCAGCAAATGCATCACATTTCTGCAACTTGATACTTGAATTTTAATGCTACAATACGATTTATCAATCATTTGAATACAATCTCAGGAAGTGATTCAAATGGATGTAACTAGCAGACAACCTTTCAACAGGAAACAATCCCTATTGTACATGCGCAGATACACTCATACAATAGTCGCTTTCAGCAATGACAGACCTGTTTTCTGACATTTTTTGGAGAAGCAGAGACTCAATGAAGACTTGTTGGTACCCTTGAATTTTACTGCTGAGTAAACCCTCTATGAAATGAAGTAGGTGAAATACTGAAGAACTATTGCTTATGTAGGGGAGGCTTTGTGTGCATGTGAGCTTGCACATATCTGTTGGGGACATGTGTGTGAATGTCTATGCATTCATGCTTGTATGTTCACATTAGTCTGCAGCTCTAAATATGAGTGGAAATTTGAATTTGACCTTTCACCAAGGCTTAAGACTGCGAATTCTTTGTTTTAAGATGATGTGGATGCTCTATATGTGAAACTGTCTGTGTTGATAGGTATCCCAGCTATGTCCTGGCCCAGCTACAGCTGCTTCCCATGGATACCAAAATGCGCCGCCATAAGTGCTGTCTCCTCTTGTATGTTTCTTACCTCATCCACCTGCACCAGATGAAAGCCTCGCAGCTCTCTCGCAAAGGTAGGACTTCCTTGACAGACTTGGTTTGTATTCATTTTGGATCTGTGAGGAAGAGTATTATTTAAGATGAAGGATTTTGTAAAGCCACCAGTTTATGGTCAGTTAGGTTGAGTTCATGAATGTGAATTTTGAATGCCTTGTGTTTGACAAAATTCTCATATTAATTTTAAACAGTTTAGTTTGGCAGTGATGTGAATGTCAGTGTAGCAACCAGAGATGGAAGGAAACTGGAGTGATCATGAAGGGATGAAGTGACATGGCCTGTGGAGAGAAATGCATAGTTTAGGACATGGCTCTGAGCATGCAAAGAAAACCTGAAAGTAATACCCTTTGTATGATTATGTAGTGTTCAGTGAAAACTGAAAAGTCTACTGCTTTTCACATTTTGTTAAGGGATAATTATGGTTTTAGAAGCAAATCAAATGGAACACATTCATAACCGGTTTGGTTTTGATTTGTT
The DNA here is from genome assembly GCA_034096865.1 of Theodoxus fluviatilis. NCBI lineage: Eukaryota > Metazoa > Mollusca > Gastropoda > Cycloneritida > Neritidae > Theodoxus > Theodoxus fluviatilis. Next base: position 9,697 of record JAWQFJ010001209.1, read on the forward strand.
TTGTTTTTGCCTTTTTTTATTTTGTTTTTTGTTTTGTTTTGACTTGATCTTTTCTCTTTTTTTGGAGGGGGTGGGGGGGTGGGGGTGTTTGTGTCAATAAAAGCTATGTTTCCTGTGTGATGGTGAACCTCACCTGACAATACTATTGGAAGTGATTCCCATGCCAGCTGTACAAAGTGTTGACCCTGTGACTTCTCTTCCAGACCCCCTACCCCACAAATGGCCTCAGCTGATCAGAAAGAAGCTGCTCAGCCAGTTTGCTCACCTTACTATGGGCACGTCCAGGCAGAAATTCAACTGGTAGGTTGTTGTTCATATTCATATTCAGATTTATGGTGATCTTCTACCACTGCAACTGCTTCTGCTTCTACTGCTGTTCTGTCTCTGTTAGTAGTATCACCACCAATGCTGCTACAAGTACTTTCATCACTACCACCTCTACTAAAATTCCATCATCACCACTACAACTACTGCTGCTGTTATTATTCTAATCAGTAGTACCATGACCAATACTTCTCCTTGTACTTTCATCACCACCACCTCTACTAAAAATTCCATCACCACCACCACTACTTCTGCTGCTGTCATTCTTCCTATCAGTAGTACCACCACTATTACTACTACTACTACTTTTATCACTACCACCTCTACTAAAAATTCCATCACCACCACCACTACTACTGCTGCTTTCATTCTACCTATTAGTATTTAGTAACACCACCAATACTGCTACTACAATAAAACCTCTATTTTACGACCCTCTCTTAACCCTTACACTTCCGAGCGCGGATATAGCCGCGGTATGAGGGTCGTTCCCTTTGCTGTGAAGCTATTATCAGCAACCAAGTACGAGGTCACATGACTTGCTATCACGTGATCAGTGACGCGTCAGTGCAAATGGCGATCAGCTCTGTTTACATTTCGGCGAAGTTTTCGATCGGTATTTCTGGTGTTTTTTGTCGTTGTGCAATGTGACTTTCTGTGCATGACTCTTTCGCGGCACATGAGTCATGAATAGGGATGATATGAATCGTTTTTAGTACGAAATCCCGGGAGATGGTGAAGCTAGCGAGGATGGAAGTACCGTAGCGATGAAGAAGGAAATCTCAACTTGAGTGAAGAAGATGATTCGTCGGAGTGGGACTCTGAGACTGACAGATCCGATGAGGATGCACAACCCAGCACCTCGAGTGGGCGTGGTCGAACTCGTCAACGTGTTAGTTCTCGACGTGGAAGATTTCGTCGAGATTCCCCGCGACTCGGTGCATTCGATCAGACATTCGATGTGCACATCTCGAAAGAATACCATGTGTACGAAGGGAAGGAAGCACGGACCCACGGAATTCCCCCTTCTGGATGCTCTCCCAGTGGACTTTTTTGATCTAGTGTTCCCTCAAGATGCCATCGATCTTCTCGTTGAGCAAACTAATTTGTATGCTTGTCGCGTGGTGGTATAAAATTTAATTAAAAGATTGCTCTTTTAATTATTAGTTCTAAGAACTTGAAAGATTCCACCCGAGGGTTTTCATGCTAAACCCCTGTTACCACTTCCTTCAGTAATAAAGATAAACAAATAGGTAAAACAACAACAAAAATAAGACACTGGGGATCAGAGAAAAGTTTCACAACAGTTTAATCAAGGACACAAACAATCAAAATAAATCCCAACCCACAAGAATGGCCAAAAACCCCAAAAGAAATACAGCACACTCCACTGTCGCACAAGTTCAAGGCTGGGGTTACTCGTCTCAATACAGGCGAGGCCCCAGGCAACTCATGAAGAAGCTATCAGGTCTCGGCCAATCAGTACCCACGCGCGAGCGCGCGCGGGGGAGACCGTAGCCTGATTAGCATATATCAACAAACCGGCTAGCGCCGTCCTCGCTCCTTCACTCTTGCAGTGAGACAGTTCAACACGGACCCTCTCCCTCTCAGATGAATGAGCCTAACGCTCTTAATGAGAATAAAATTGGCATCAGCCGAAAGTTATTGTCAGTCTTCCTGTCTCCTCAAGGGATTCAGTGGAAATAACAGGAAGCGATCTTACCCCACTTGTCCTTGTTCAGCTCCAGGGAAACGACACATTAATCCTAGTACAGGCGACAATACTCTAAACACTGCCTACACGAGCAGTTGCGCGGAGCCTACACGCCCACGCGCCTCTTGTTCTCATGTCGAGGTACCCCACAGTCGCACGTGACCGCGGTCCAACGTGCCGTCGACCTTCCGTCGTAGTACCCCAGGTGCGCGAGGCTGCTAGTCCTAGCGCCTCTGCCCCCTCCAGTTGTGATGATTCCTCCGAGCAGCAGCCAGCGGGAGGTGTACTTCCGCCCCTATCCTGTATCCCCAGGACACATGGATCCAGCCTCCTCGCTGATCCGTAGGACTGGTCACTCCAGTGACCAGTGGCTCTCTCCGGCAGGACTCCTTTCACAACGCGGTGGCACCTTAGACTGGCCGGCTCACCGCTGCAAACTCGGTTTGCAATAATACGTCACCCCTGAGCAGACTCTCACGAGTGTGACCGGGTGTAAGGACACCCACGTGCGGACAAGCACGCTTGTGCACGAGTGCACGGGGTTGTTGGTCTGGAAAAGACAAGAATGAACTAATCACTAGGGAGTAATTCAGACACCGCTGTATTCTCCATTCAAGCTCTCCCCCACACCCCACTCTCCAACACGATAGACGTAACCCAGACGTCATTAGAATGAGAACCCATAATTTGACTTAATCACAGGTAATTGAATTCCTCCCTCTTTCCATCCCCACAGACATTACTCATCTCTCAGGGCGACACAGAATTCACTCTACCCCTTTCTTCCCTCACGGAATAATTCAGTCAATACAAAAATGGCGTTCCCTCATTCACAAACGGTATTTACACATTCAATCCTAAGAACAGTGACAATCAACATACCTCAGCAGACCCATGGCATGAACAGACTGTGTTACTCGCAGGAGATACTCAGAACTCCTTTCTTCTAGCGGTAATGGCACGCCAGGGCAGGCGCGCGCGCCGCCCTGGGGCCGTGGCAGCCCCGCCGCCTCACACGTCTCGCTCGCTCAAACAGCAGCAGTGGAATGAAATCCACGAGGCATCCCAACGCCTAACAATCCGTCGCCCCAGGCCAAATTAGCCAATTGGAAGAATCCGATTACACCACGTGGCGACGCCAAACCTACGGAATCACACGTGCTTCACTCATGCTCACCCTGGGGGTCCATCCCCCCAAATATCGAATCTCGACACCCATACCCTCCCTCTGTGTCAACCCAATTAGCATCAAGAGGCAAGGTTGTGGCTTTGTTACTAATTTTAGGTGCGACAGCGCATTCCTAAAATTGCGGACAGCGACGCTGCCCGAGACCAAACCCCTATGTACACTTTCTCACCCTATCTTGTCGCTATCATGCGACAATGCTCGACAGAAGCGTGCTGAATGGGACTATGACACAAGCCCAGTGGAAATGAGAGCTTTCATCGGCATGTTGTTTTTCATGGGGATCCATCGCCTGCCAGAGATGAACCATTATTTTTCCACCCACTGGGTGCTACGTGTACCGGAGTTCACTGCAAGATTCACGAGGCGAAGATGATGGCAGCTATGGAGCAATCTGCACCTGGCAGACAATGAAGCTCCAAGACCTGGAGACCCACATTATGACAAGCTGTGGAAGGTGAGGCCTCTCTTCCACCTAATCCTGAGAGCATTTCAGGAGAAGTTCTACATAGACCAGAACACTTCTGTTGATGAGATTATAATAAAAGGGAAGGGCAGGAACCCGATCAAGCAGTACAGAAGAGGGTCAGTGTGCTGAATTTTCATATGTAAAGTTGTATCTCAAATATTGCTCACTAGTCTTGATTGTTGTTTTCTCTTGCTCAGATGGGTTCTCAAAGCTTGTCTGATATGTCAGAATTTATTCCTGGGAATTTTCTGAGTAATTTGTAGGTTTAGTATCATTACTAAATTTTTCATCAATTTTCAGGATACATTTTTTCAATCATTGCACCTTATGCAAATGAGCTTGTTTAGGAAAAGTTGATTTTGTGTTCAATGTGTACCCTGTCCTTTTTCCTACCATAGACTGTACAGTTTTGCCTACTTTGCTGCATTGTAAATAGTTGGGAATTTTCCCCCCCCCAGATGTACCTGATAAGATAAAAGGGAAGGGCAGGAACCCGATCAAGCAGTACAGGAGAGGGTCAGTGTGCTGAATTTTCATACATGTAAAGTTGTATCTCAAATATTGCTCACTAGTCTTGATTGTTGTTTTTTCTTGCTCAGATGGGTTCTCAAAGCTTGTCTGATATATCAGAATTTATTCCTGGGAATTTTCTGAGTGTAATTTGTAGGTTTTAGTATCATTACTAAATTTTTCATCAATTTTCAGGATACATTTTTTCAATCATTGCATGCAAATGAGGTTGTTTAGGAAAAGTTGATTTTGTGTCCAATGTGTACCCTGTCCTTTTTCCTACCATAGACTGTACATTTTTGTCTTCTTTGCTGCATTGTAAGCAGTTGGGAATTTTTTCCCCCCAGATGTACCTGATAAAACCCAAAAATGCGGAAATACACATGCTTGGCTTAGAATTTTTCTGTTTGTCTCAGGTGTGTCTTTTCTGCTCAAATAGACATCCAAAGTGTGCCTGATGTGTCAGAAGTCATTTCTGGAAAATTACAAGACATCATTTGTAGTTTTTGAATAGTTACTTATGATGTTTCTTTGTGTTTGCCCCCCTAAACACATGGCAAATTTTGAGTTACTGCCCTTGTATGCAAATGAGGTTGTTTAGGAAAGGTTGATTTTATGTCCAATGTGTACCTTGTCCTTTTTCCTACCATAGACTGTACAGTTTTGCCTATTTTGCTGCATTGTAAGCAGTTGGGAATTTTTTTTCCTGGTGTACCCGATAAGACCCAAAAATGCGGAAATACACATGCTTGGCTTAGAATTTTTCTGTTTGTCTCAGGTGTGACTTTTCTGCTCAAATAGACTCCCAAAGTGTGTCTGATATATCAGAAGTCATTTCTGGAAAGATTCATGTTGATATGAGTAGTTTTATTATTTTTGCTGTTTTTTATCCATAAATTTTCACAAAAAATCAAGAAAAATTTAGAGTTACTGCCCTTGTATGCAAATGACCTTGTCCAGAAAAAGTTCATTTTGTATTCAGTATCTGCCCTGTTCATTTTACTTTAATAAAATGTATAGTTTTATACACTTCAGTGTTCTGGTTGTTTTTTAATCTTTTTTCTCCTGAACTCACCAATATTTTCACAAAAGTTGGAAATAGTTACGGAAGTGTAAGGGTTAAACGACTTCCTCTCGATTGCGACTTGAAAAATTTTAACGAATGTATTTTCCTATCAAAGTGACTTCTCTTAAACAACTTCCTCCAAAATGCACCCTGCGACCGTCAATCTTCGGCATTATAACGACTTACCTAGATTTCCCCAAACTGCAGTCCCTTTAGCAGCACATGCAACTGCAGTTACTGTCCATTCCAAAATGACAGCTTTTGCGAATGCTGTTATGCACACTTAGTGCAGTAGGAGTTACTTCATGTTCTGTAAGGATTGTCTGCCGTCCAGTGATGTCTCCCAAGACCAAGCAACTTGTGGTCAAGGGGCAGACAACTTTCATGCATTACAGAATAACGCTTTCATCCGAAAGAAAAATGTTTAGCTTCGTAATAAACTTGTCACAAAAGTTTCATGAGATAACTGTCTGAAATTTCCAGCCATCGCAGGTTCAACAGTTTGAGTCTTATACCCGTAGGTAAAAATAGTATCAACTCGCAGCGAGCGAGCTGCTGCACCAGTGACTGAAGAGGCAGAGGCTGCTACTGGCGGCCTGGTTTTTTATTTGCTGCGAACCGTGTCTGCATCGATTTACAGGTGGCGAGGAGACAGAGGCTACTCCAATGGCAGCACTGACAGTGACCATAGTGGTCTGGCATTCGTCAGGTTCAAGTTAAATTAGGTTGAAGTTAGGTCAATTTTCCTATTGGCATTTCAATTAGCATGGAGTTAGGGTTAAAAAAAGAACAAAATGATCAAGTAAACAGTTACAGCGATACCATCTATTAGTATATATTTCAACAAAAAATCCCTTAAAGGCATTAATCAAGTAAGGTGCCCTTGAAACAGCTGGAAACTTTGCAGTCAAAATTGAACCTATGTAAGTCACCTAATCGGTTACGTCATTTGCAAGTAGCAGTTGTATTCATGTACATTATATCATGCACTATATCAGCCTCTTCAAAGTTCCTTTATCTCCTGTATTCTGCTCATACATGTAGGAGGTCTAGCTTACTCCAAGTTAACAGTAAAAAGATGTATTGTGCATGTATTGCATTGTGTTTTATGTTGGCATTATTCCTATATATAATACTTTATGTTCATTTTATTAAATTCTACTTACCTCCATTTTACAACTCCCTCCAAATTACGACCTGATTTGGTAGGTTTTTCAAATAACGCAAAATAGAGGTTTTACTGTAGTACTTTCCTCACTACCACCTCTACTAATAGTCCATGACCGACACCTCAGCTGCTGCTGCTGCTAATTTGCTGCTGTCACTCTCTGTATTATTAGTACCACCACCACCACTACTGCTACTGCTAGTGCTACTACTTATACCATTACTTTTGCTATTACTAAAACCACTACATCTGCTGCTGTCACTCTTTGTATTTGAAGTACCACCACCACCACTACTGCTACTGCTACTACTTATACCATTACTTTTGCTATTACTAAAACCACTACATCTGCTGCTGTCACTCTTTGTATTAGAAGTACCACCACCACCACTACTACTACTGCTACTACTTATACCACTACTATTGCTATTACTAAAACCACTACATCTGCTGCTGCTGTCACTCTTTGTATTAGAAGTACCACCACCACCACTACTACTACATGTGTAGTACTTTCATCCGCACCACAACACAAAAACTTTCATCACCACCACCACTACTACTACTGCTACTACTTATACCTCTACTTTTGCTATTACTAAAACCACTACATCTGCTGCTGTCACTCTTTGTATTATTAGTACCACCACCACCACTACTACTACTGCTACTACTTATACCACTACTTTTGCTATTACTAAAACCACTACATCTGCTGCTCCTGTCACTCTTTGTATTATTAGTACCACCACCACCACTACTACTACTATATGTATAATACATTCATCACCTTCACCAACACTAAACACTCCATCGCCATCACCACCACCACTACTACTGCTACTACTTATACCACTACTTTTGCTATTACTAAAACCACTACATCTGCTGCTGCTGTCACTCTTTGTATAAGTAGCACCACCACCATTACTACTACTACATGTATAATACATTCATCACCTTCACCAACACTAAACACTCCATCACCATCACCACCACCACTACTACTGCTACTACCTATACCTCTACTTTTGCTATTACTAAAACACTACTTCTGCTGCTGCTACTTATGCCACCACTGCTACTGCTACTGCTGCTGCTGCTGTTGTCAGCACTGCTGCTACCTCCTTTGTTGCTGCTGCTACTGTTGCTATGCAGCTGCTGCATTTTATGATGTATGTGACTGCTATTACTGCAATACTACAATTACTGCTGTTTTACTTTTACCAATACTGCTTGCTACAACTGCTTGTTCTACTACTGCTGTTACTGGTAGTGACCTGCACTGCCTCCCCATTCACCTTTGAATCAATTACAAAACATTGTGCCATGTGTACAAATGTGTCAATGGAGCAGCCTCAAAGTATCTGACTGAACTCCTCATGAAATATGTACCTGGCAGAGTCCTTAGATCGTCATCATGGACACTAGTCCAAGCTCCATGATGCAACAACAGGAAATGTGTAGAGATATAGACTTCTCAAAGGCAGGACCAAAACTGGAATGGCCCTCCAGTGAAGCTCCCAAAGTTACCGTCCAGATTAAAGACCCATCTATTTAAATGTTAATGGTGTTGAGCGCCTCGAGCATGCCCCTGGGCCTGAGATTTTGGCGCTATGATAGAGCCAAGACATGCATACATACATTATACAACCTATGCAGCTGTTACAGCTGCTTCTTGTGTGGTAGCTTCCACACAAAACAGTTTTTCCTCAGCCAGCTCCCGTGTTCATACAGCACATTTTGTTAGAAATGCATTTTTTCTTTCTTGTGTGTGTGTGTGTGTGTGTGTGTGTGTGTGTGTGTGTGTGTGTGTGTGTGTGTGAGAATAGAGAAGTAAAGTTGTGCATGAAGCCAATTTGTGAGCTTGCTTTCAGCACTGAATGAAAGGAGAGAGACACACAACTTGCATTTGTTGACACTATGTTAATAGTTCAAAATGGAACATATTACAAACTGGGATGTACTATACAATTGTCTTGCATCAGTTGATCAGAAAGTGTTCAATATACCACTTATTTTGCAGTAGTCATGAAAATGTCCACAAATGACTATGTGAATCAAAAGCACCCCAAATGTTACACTTTTTGTTCTCTAAAAACACAATGCTGAAAGTCTGCAGGGGAAAGAGACAAAGTTCAGGACCTCAGATTCAATGTCCTTCCTGCCTTCTTTGGGTCATGATATTCTGACATCAGATCCAGTTAGAAAGCTATGCCCAAATTTCATAATATATACAGCACTGAAAACCTGCAGGGGAGAAACAGATAAAGTTTATAATTATAACCTTCAGCTGTAAGTCTCTCCTGCCTTCACTTGGTCATGATAGCATTTTCAAAATGCTTTGTAGCCTGACTGGCACCAGATTTAGATGTATGTTGGGTAGCATTGGATTCTAGGGCATTGCCTGGTGCTGAAGTGAATGTGTGCCTGTTGCAGGCGACTGTCCCCCAGCCAGAAGGACAACCTTGTGGCCCACATCATTGTCCTTGCCCTGCACATCAACAACTTCTTGCTGCCCATTCGACACATTGCTGCCGATCTCAAGTTGATGGGTGTCAAGTGAGTGACTTTTATTGTGCCTTCTCATCTCCCTCTAGCAGAAAAACTCACTCTGGGTTATTTGTTTGCCCTGTCAGACAGAGACTGTTAAGTATGGGCAATATCTCACTGCCAGGTCGGTCTAGTCTTGCTCTTGATACTGGATTATATCTGATCCACATTTTTGCATGATGTTCTGTGTGCAAGTGTGTGTAGATACAAATGTGTGGTATAGGGCACGTGTGTGAGTGAAAGTGTGTGTGTGTGTGTGTGTGTGTGTGTGTGTGTGTGTGTGTGTGTGTGTGTGTGTATAAAACAATTATCAGTACTTTCACAATGTCATGAATGCATTACATTTTAAACTAAAGGAATGCAATTGTGATTGCATTTAATTGTATTGTAATGAGATGGAGGAGGTGTTAGAGAAAAAAACATTTTTTGGACAAAAATAAAAAAATTCTGATGCAGTATTTGCCTTGTAGCCAATGGAAAAGACCGTGATTCTGATATTTTTCTTAGTGCATTCTCTCTTGAATGTTTATTGGTCATAGAATGGAATATTCATTTTAAACTCCCCCTCCATCCTTTCTGATATCAATGGCCTGTTCTTAAGAATGAGTTTATTTATTTCAGGAAAGATTTATGATGGGTAAATTCACTAGACCCTTCAAATCATGACTGAAAAAAATAATGAAATTGAAATTTTCCGAAGACGGGATTTACCTAGGGAGATAGTGTTAAGTAATTTTGAAAAGTTTTATCAGGATATGTATGCATATTAAGAGGGTTATATAGCAGGATGATATGTTGCAGGTTGCACTGTCCTTCTTAATAACTACATTGCCTTTGATCTATGAACTGCAGACTCAAAGTAGTCAAGGATAAAAACAGTATGGCCAAAGAAAGTTTATAATGAGCAATGCATTTCTCTCTGTATAGGACCCCTTCACAATCTGTAACTGGTCTAGAGACTTTTCCCCCACATTTTCTTTCAGATTTTTGAACAGAGCTCAGGCATTGGGATGTTGCGCCACTAAAAAGAAGGCAACGGAAAAGAATGGATGGACGGAAGATGAGAAATATGTCCAACTGAAACTGCCACTGAAGTTCCCCACTGGCCACTCTATGGGTAGCAGGCGCAAGAAATAAACAGCACTGCAGGCTATGCTGTAGAGGTGCTTGTTGGTGCTGCCTGTTGCTGGCTTTGCCAGTGCTGCTAGAGCTGTGAATGCTCCAAGACCTCAGCATTCCTGCTGATCATGTAGGCTTCTTGGCAGCATAAATTGTTTGAAGTTCTCTACCAAGAAAGTTTACTCTTGGGTGTTTGTCTATTCAAATATGTATGCAGATTGGGCGTGTGTGTGTGTGTGTGTGTGTGTGTGTGTGTGTGTGTGTGTGTGTGTGTGTGTGTGTGTGATACCATTGACGTTGGTGTTAGGCATTTTGAAGAGTGGGGGAATCTCTTCTCTTTAGAAGTGGACATATACATATTTTTGTATGTACTTGAAATTTCTCTCTCTCTCTCTCTCTCTCTCTCTCTCTCTCTCTCTCTCTCTCTCTCTCTCTCTCTCCCTCCCTCCTTGACCATTGTATGAGTGGACAGATTGACCATTGTATGAGTGGACAGAAGCATTTATTTCACTAGACATGGCTCAGCATGCATTCATGACAGTCAGAATTCTTCAGATCCCATGCTTCAAATATGGAGGAATTGTGTTCTCGAGTTTTTTCAGCACATGAAGATGGTCACCTTGCAGAATTTGAATTTTCTGAGCTGTGAGGCATCAAAGATTAATTGCCCATTCTTGAACTTGAAGTGCCAGAAGCTGTGCTAACTATCACATGATTCATCACTTGGAAAGCAAACTGCACACTTAAACTTGTTTCATTCTTGTCACTACCATGACTTTTACTAGCTTCTTAAAACAATGATGTGTGTACCATTTGCACATAAAATCCTGTATTGAAGTCAGAAGCAACTTCCTTGTCAAAGGATTCTATGGCGTTTGACTTTGCAGCGAGACGCTGTGCCATGGTTCAATCCCATGGGCAGGAGAGATGGGGGCAAAAGTTTAAAAACAAATCATGTTGATCAAATAGAAAGTCACTTTGTCTGGTGTGAATGATTGTGCATGAATGTGTAGGTGAACATCAATTGATGCTTCTGTTGCTAACTTTTAGACAAGAATGAAAGTTGTGATGTCTATGGGATCTTCCCAGTATCCATGTTGTATTATTAATCCTATTCACACACCACATGCTGAGATGCCGTCTTTTCACACTGACCCCCATCCATGGCTCGGATCAGTGCATTGTTGGTTTGCCCTTCTTGTTGTTTACTTTGGTTGAAATACTTTCTATGAGAAATAAATTCACTGCCCGGGTACTTACTGATGCTTTTGAGCCCATTGTTAGTGGTGTTACCGATACAGGCTGTTGTCATGGAGTTTCCACCTGCTGTTGGCTTCTCTGTGTTGGTTTCTCTGTGTCTCATGAAAGGTGCTGTGATGCTTCACAACAAATAAAAGGTGTTTTGCAAAACAAGCTGCCTTGTCTATGCAGAGGTAGTGTTTATGAGCTCAGGTGACAAGTCAGGTTCTCCAGCAATTCATTTGGACACTTTCTAACTTCCATTACTCAGTTCTTTCTGCATACACACCAACATGAATTCACATGTCAGTTGATGATAAAGTTCCTCTTAATGTTGCACCCTCCTATGGTAGGAGAGGAGATGAGGAGGAGGAGGATAATGAGGAGGAAGATTTGTTAGTGGGTCATAGATACAGTTTAACATAGGAGCCAGGGTCTCTTTTGTGGGCTTTCAGTTCACCAAAGTTGCCTCAAAAACTGCCAGTGATGCAAGGCAAGTACCACCAGTTTTGCAGTGATGCAAGGCAAGTACCACCAGTTTGCTGAAGTACTAAGGCTGTTGCACAAGGTGAAACAAACATTTTTGCTTTAACCCACTCGCTTCGGATGGAACGCGCACGTTGCATCCCCCCTTCGCTTCGGGAGCGACGCACGCGTTTCATCTTACCCTCGCGGTGTTTACGTCGAGATCTAAAATTAGCAACGGTAATGGCCGACTTATCGCAATGCCTGCTGGGAAGCAGAGTGACTGCGCACTACGCTAGTGAAAGTTTTATCGAAATCGGACAAGTTTTAGCTGTATTGTGGCGATTTTTGTCGAGATTTCGACTGACGTTCTGATTTTTTCGCGTCATCGCCGACTCCGCATCGGATAAGTGCGAAGGAAGCGACATCGATGCCGATTTTAATTCTGATTTCGACGATGTCGATGCGCCGGAAGATCCGCTTCAATAGGACCAGTGGATGCGAGAGATGTTGGAGGAGGAATCGTCGGAGGAAGAGTTTCTAGGCTTCCAAGGATCGTGGCAGACAGAAAATTTTCGTTCTCGCACACGACACGCCTTTCGACGCGCTCAAGGAGTGAAGATTGGCATCCCCTCGGACGCAAAGCCTCTTCATGTCTTCTCTCTGATCTTCACACACGCGATGTGGGAAAACGACTTGTGACAGAGACAAATCGATATGCTGAGAGAGAGAGAGAGAGAGAGAGAGAGAGAGAGAGACAGAGGAATCCACCTCCTGCCAGCTCCAAGTAATGTAAAAAAATCATGATTTTTGAAAGACTTTATCACTTGCTAATGCATGCCTATTTTTGAAAGACTTTATCACTTGCTAATTAATGCATGCCTATTTTTGAAAGACTTTATCACTTGCAAATGCATGTCTTGCACCTTTTCTCTTTATATTATCTGTCATGTCATGCATGTGCTTCATGTTTACCTTTATCTGAGTGAAAAAAGGCATGGTGAAAATTACTTTGTGATCATGTAAAAAAAAATTTTTTTTTTGCGATTTCATGTCATGTACCATATTTGCTGTATCTCATGAACAAATTGATTTAGGACTTTGCATTTTGTTTCAGCAGATAGCTAAATGAGTAAATTATCCATTAAGAGTCTGTTTTGAGCTTATTTGGGAGGTTTTCTTTCTAAAAATCATAATTTTGAACTGAAAATCAAGGTGAATGTGTCCGTTTTTGCACTATTTTCTAATTTTAAAAAATCATTCCTAAATTTTGACTTGTAGTGTGTTGTATTTGATTGTATGAGCTTGTAGCAATGGATGTCAGCTTTAAGACAATGCTTATTTTGTGTCTCTGTGATTGTTTCAAGTGGAGTTAATAAATTTTATGTAAACGTACCCGACTTCTTCAGTTTTTCTGAAAAAGGCTCAGGTTTTCAGGACCCTTTTGTGTATACTGTTGCACAAGGTGAATCAAACATTTTTGCTTTAAAAAAAACGAAGAGTTTCCTCATGTGCAAGCATTGCAGTGACATTTTTTATTTCCCACAATGGGTTCATTATTTAGGGCCAGTTCTATTTCCCAGCATTTCTCTCAAAATGTTTGCCCACCAGCCAATCGGGAACACTCCTTGCCTTCATTGTATCTCTTACTCCCCACACAAGGCAAGAACGTCTGCCTTTTTGTCCCCTTCAGTTTGCTTGCAAGTGCTCATGCTTAGAAACACAGGCACACATGCGTAGAAACCATAACCAAATAAAAGTGTTGATATCTGAGAGCTGTTTGTAAGATACATCAGTAGTTGATCTAAATCTCTACATTATTCAGATTGAGACACACAAGTTGAAGTTTGGGCCACTGGCGTACATGATGCTCTATTGTTCATCATGTATCCGAGTGGTTCAAGGTGTGAACAATCAAAACATTTGTGCACACAGAGCTGCAGCCTCTTCTGCAGCCATTTGTACACCCATTTCACCTGTCTTCAGCTGTTCCTCCTCTCCTGCAAGATGATCACAGTGGCAGCAGTGACATCATTATTGTACAGAAGACATCAACAATGACGGGAGTAACCATATATATGGTGATGGGTGGAGTCAATTGATTTCTCTCACTTTAGTTTCACTGTGTGTGTGTGAACACCTAAGGTGAGAGAAAAAAACTCTGTAACAGGGAAAGAAAAACAGTGCATTTCTGTTTCACAGTGAAGGATGGCTTTTAAGCAGTCAAGGAGTCAAGTACCAGGCCATGATCTGTAGTGAGCACAGATAGTCTGTTCGCCAAGGAACTCCACGCTGTTTGTTCAAGGCTCCAGTAACTGTGAATAAATTAGTCTCTCAAGACAGCACAAATCACATTTTGTTGTGTTTTTCACTCTATTTTATTTGTCAAACAAAACATTAAACTCTTTTGTATAAGTCAATGCAATATGATAAATATAAATATAATGAGAATAATTTAGGCAAGTATCATCAGAGTTCTTATGTTGTGATATCAGTTAAGCATGTCCAGTAATCTCATTGAAATAAAACATACTCATATTTTTATTAGCCAGCATCACATTTCTATAAAGCATGTACCACCGTATTTATATTAACTTATATTTTATGTGTCTCCTACCAAGACGTTCATACATGTTTATATTTTATCACAGTAAAAGACTTGTCATCTCAATTAATTGAGGGAAATACTCTCTTAAATAATAATTAATTTAATTGCAGCATTAATTAAATAAAAACCAGCAGGGAGTTTAGGTCTAAGGCTTCAATTCTATGGCAGTGAAGTTGAAGGATGTATAGTTTCCTGTGATATAACATGAAGCCCTTGGCCTAAAAATGTGTTAAACATTGGCTCGAATAAACTGGTGGCACAGCAATATCAAACTGCTGTTTCACCAAACCAGTTCTGTTGTATTAATGGCACCAGAACAATGAATAAATATGCAATAAATTAATTTCATCACATGTCTGAATCATTCTCTTCAATTCATTTGTAATTTGAAAGCATAAATAAGAACTGTATATTCCATGCTCTAATAACTCTTCGTGTCATTACTGACTCTTGGAATTTACAGCAAATAAACAGATCAACATTAGTTGTAAACAAATGCATTGCACGAGCTCAACATAAAGAGTAAAGAAAGAGTTCATGGTGATAGGGTGGAGTTGAAAATAAAGGAAGGAGAAAAGAACAAGAAAACAGGATGCTTGAATGTGAGGAAGAAGTGAGGATAAAGGTAAATTCTCATAAAGAAATATAAGGAAACAAATTATTAAAATAGTGCTTTAGTAAATGTCTTGCTCCTGGTTATGTGTTTTGAATCACAAACATCTCTTGCATTCTCTTCTACATGAGAATGGTTTGTGTACTGAAGTTTCAAGCCAAGGGTTTGAATCTGAGATGGCCATGAAAGCTCCATCACCCCATAATGGATTTCCAACTTCAGGGGAAAGTGTCCCCCATCACCTACCACATGCCTTAGCCTCTTTTTGTATAGCAACATGCAAAACAAAGCCACAGATTTCAATACACAGCAATGAACATATCCACGCTTTGAATGGGAAGTGTGTGTCCACACTTTAAATGGGAAGTGTGTGTGATTGCTAGAACAGCAAAACTTGTCTCAAGTTTCTGGACCCCTTCAACAAAATTGACAAAGGCTGTGCATATGTGGGTGGGAGAGAGGGATGAATGTGTCATCCTATTGAGTGGGCCATACTTGGGATAATCAGGGCACTGCAACATTAACAGTGTGGTTCGGGGTGAAACTGTTTCTCTTAGACACCGCAAGTCTATGTCATTGCTTTAGTCATGGGTAAATTGGTAAAGAGGGTCCATGGTAATTATTTTTTACAATTCTGTTGTGAAATAGCATTAAACTAAAAATGTTTTAAAGGAGCAAATCTATTAGGCATTACCAGCTACTTCACAGCTTGGAGAGTGCAAAAACCAAATTTTAATATGTACATTACAATGAAATACTTTAATTATTTAGATGCAGCTATAACTCTCAAAGGTTGATTAATTGATTTATTGATTAATTGGTACTTTATGGCCAATCAACCTTTAAAGGCTACTTAAGGTCAAGCCTGGGTATTTCTAAGTTTGAAGTTATCAAAACCAAGTAAGACAAGCCTCAAATTCTCAGAGGAATTTGATATTAAAGACGATGCTTTCATTTGCACAAGCCCTTTCTAACAACATTGCAATTGAAAGAGAAATACAGTGTTGCTACATAATATACCCCATCTGCTGAAATCCTGGTTGTAAAGTTTTCATGACAGGAATTTCATATGAATATATTCTCTCTCTCTCTGTCTCTCTCTCTCTCTCTCTCTCTCTCTCTCTCTCTCTCTCTCTCTCTCTCTCTCTCTCTCTCTCTCTCTCTCTCTCTCTCTCTCTCTCTCTCTGACTTAGCACATTCCCTCCTCTGAAGGAAATGTCAAATTTCATTGGCAAAACTAAGTGAAATATCTACAAATTACCTATCATAATCAAATGCATAATCACATTAATCATTCAAACATGATTACTGTACAAGTGCAGCAGTCAGTTGTACAGTGGCACAGATGAAGCTAAAGCTAATGAATATGGGCATAAATTCATGTGATACTGAGAAATACTGCTTCTTGAATGCAAAATGATCTTAGAAGCACTTAACAGTTTTTTCGTCTTGCAGTCATGTCTAAGTTGGTCTTCTTGTCAATAGCATCAGCCTAGCTGCCATTTTGCAAATATTGGCATGTCTTGAATTCCTGTCATATGATGACAAACAACCTGAGACAGAAAAGGACCAAATGATAAATCTGCACACGCAGCCTCATATGCAATTTCCAATATAGGGAATGAGCTTGTGCTTTCCCCTTCACTTCCAACACAACAAGATTCCTCAGTGTTTTGTGTTTTAATCCACAATGGTTCACTGGCACAGGTCCAGGTACTGCTTGAGGGTGGCGGGAATGGGCAAGACTGCAATGGCCTCAGGCAGGCTGTCCTTCTCTGACCAGAGGATGCTGCTTCTGATGACACACCTGGCCAGGTGTTTGAGCTGCACAGGCGTCTTGAACCGTTGCAAGTCTAATGTGTGTGCCAGCTTGGAGTGCACCGTGTAGTGGTTCCTCTCGCCTTCCTCGTGCCAATACTTGGACGTCTCCGCGATGTGGATGTGCGGAATGGCTCGAAGGCAATACTCGAGACACGTAAGTGCTGTCTGCTCCTCGAGGGCGAGATCCTGAATGCAGTGCGAGTCCTGACGCACTTTCCTCAGTCCCTTCACGGCCGAGATGCTGTTGAGCACGTCGATGATATGGTTGATTGGGTCCTTCTTGGGGTACTCACCTTTTTTCATCTTGGCTACGGGGTCGGCGCCGTGCCTGAGGAAAAGCATGATGAGGTTGGGGTCACGGAGCACCGCTGACGCCATCAGGGGAGTGATCGAGTTGTTGACATCAACGGGTCGACTGAGGACACAGCGGATGGAGTAGCGCAACCCGAAAAGTCTCTCTCGCGGGTCCTCTGGCAACGGTACAATGTTCTTCACGTAGTAGCTGAGGGCTCGTGTCACCTCCTCGTTGAACTCCACCCCCTTACCGTTTTTGTCCAGGTAGAGGGAGAGACAGTCTCCCGTCAGATACATCCATCGCTCGCTGTCTACCACCGGACTCGTCACGTGGAATGAGAAGGCGCTAAAAATAGCATTTAGGTTTCCGACACACAAATAAATTTCTCGGATGAGCCGGCTCACGATCTTCCTGGATCGAAGCTGCAGCTCAAAGCACTGTCTCAACGCAAGATAAAGACATCGGTGGAGACCATCGTGACAGCATTTTCCATCTTCGGATTCTTTCGATGTTTCCTGGTGGAAGGCGATCAGCCCGTTGACAAAGGCACTGAGGGCAAGTTTAGACTTGGGTACATCGGACTCGCTCTCACTCTCAGCGTATCTGGATCGCTTCCAAGATAGAAATCCTCTGCAGATGTTGGGGCGAGAATTTCTTTTCGAAGAATACATCTTTGTCGAGACCAAGTGTACGGAAAGAAAGAGGGTGGGTCATTCACAATCAGTCAATTCGGTGCTGGTCGTAGTCGTTGCCAAATATGGTATAGATCACTCGATCAACACATCTGAACACTTCTCAGGTGGACCTAGCTGGCCGATTCCGAAATTCAAGCAAATTCCAGTGGTGTTCATCTATGTACTCTCGATACCGACGAGGCACGAAATATTAGCGTCATGCAACGAGCATACGATAGATTTTACGCTCATTACGTCCGCAGCCTACGTCACAACAATCGAGGAAGCAATCCCAGGCCAACTGACGAGTTGCTTCCCTTGGTGCGTCTGTATGGACATGCAGTGGTCTAGATATACATGTATACTGACAAGTATGATCAGGTTTCGATATATGCATCTCAATCCGTGCAGACCTCCACTAGCGTATCCAGCAGTGACGCACTTTAGTGTTCGCTTGATCACGCGAGATCATTTTTTCTCCAGGCATCAGTGGACATTCTTTCATATTAAATATGAATTAAATATTGATTAAAAGAATGGGGTCAATGCCCATTGTAACTTTGCAGATCTATCCTAGCAGTGTATTGCAAGGGTTGGAGAAATTAGATGGGAGATGTTGGAGCTGGAGGTAACGCCTACTAGTTGTACAGATGATCCATTAGAAAAATAACATCAATTTTGGTGCCTCGTTTGATCATCAAGCTATCATGACAGACATATTTCCCTGCATGTGCATTGTTAGGATATAATCCCTTTGCAGTATCGGCTGCTGAGATGGCAAAGAGAAACTGTCAATTATTTTAACCCAAGGCATCCAATTGACAACAATGATGAAAGACAGTTTTGGCCAGTGTGTGATAACATTGAGCTTTGGCATTGTATGAACTATCAGACGATTATCTAGTGCAGACTTCCAATATATATTACCCAAAAATGTTGTTTGGGAATGAGAGGCAACAGTAATTACCCTTAACCCAACCTTTCCTGCACTCTAGCCTGTTTCCCCATTTCTTCTCTGCAGGAAAGCACTTTCCAGCAGTCACTTGCTGCACAGGCAGCAGTCAGGTGATGCAGGTGGGAAGCCACCTGGCTCCTAAATGCCCCCAGTTTCATTAACTTGCACTGCTTCTCCCAATTCAACAAACAGGCTGCCTGCAAGGAATATGAAGGCAGACACCAGGCATCCCTTGATGTGGAAATGGGCTGGCACTGGACAGGAATGCCGTCTGAAAAGTGGGTATGGTCCAAGGAACATGGGCATGTCAAATCTGTCATCACATATGTTGCCCAGTGCCATCAGAACTTACACCAGATGGCCATGTAAACATGTGCCCCACATAATAATTAAGTTTGAAACAGTTAATATGTATACAATCCAACTTTGAAGAGCTCCTGTGACCTTGACCTTGAAGCAAGGTCAACCAAACTGGTATCAAAAGATAGGGCTTGCTTTGACCTATATACCACTTGTAGCTAAGGTCGCCATTCTCAATAATGTGGGAGAAAATTGGGAAAATGTGAAAAATGACTGTTTTTGAGACCACATTTATGGCTCCTGTGACCTTGACCTTGAAGCAAGGTCAAGTCACTATGTATGTTTTTTGAGGCCTTGTCATCATACACCATCATGCCACATTTGGTGTTGATAGACTTAATAGTCTCCGAGAAAAATCCAACGTTTAAGTTTTTTACGCCCGGACGGACGGACGGACGACACAGCTGAGTACATAGACTCCCTTTTGCTTCGCATGTGAGTCAAAAACCGCTGGCGCTGAACCTCCAGGTTTTGGCATTAAAAAAACACAATAAATCATACAAAAATGTGTCTTTTAGCTTGGGGCCAACACATCACACAACACATGGAGACAGTCACAGACCTACACACCACACAACACATGGAGACAGTCACAGACCTTCACACCACACAGCACATGTAGACAGTTACAGACCTACACACCACAACACATGGAGACAGTCACAGAGCTACACACCACAACACATGGAGACAGTCACAGACCTACACACCACATGGAGAGAGACAGACACAGACCTACACACCACACAACACATGTAGACATAAACTAAACACCATGGATTTCTGGGAAGATCCCACAGACATCACAACTTTCATTCTTGTTGGCACGTAAAGACGTTTAACCAACAGGTGCATCAGTCGATGTTCACCTACGCATTCATGCACACATTCATACCAGACAAAGTGACAAGACAGGGTCGCAGCAATTTTCCTCGATCAACATAACTTTTCTCCCATCTCTCCCGCCCCTGGGATTGAACCACGGCACAGCGCCTCGCTGCAAAGCCCAACGCCTTAGCATGCTGGACCATGTAGGGAGGTGTAGATGGTCCAGCATGCTAAGGCGTTGGGCTTTGCAGCGAGGCGCTGTGCCGTGGTTCAATCCCAGGGGCGGGAGAGATGGGAGAAAAGTTATGTTGACATGTAGACAGTCACAGACCTACACACCACTACACATGGAGACAGTCACAGACCTACACACAACACATGGAGACAGTCACAGACCTACACACCACAACACATGGAGACAGTCACAGACCTACACACCACAACACATGGAGACAGTCACAGACCTACACACCACAAAACACATGGAGACAGACAGTCACAGACCTACACACCATCTTTGAAGTGCTGCAAGAACAAAACAAAACAAACAAAATGTTTTCCCCCCTTACTCTGATTATTCCTTGTTTCGGAGATGACTGTGATTTTGACTTTTTAGTAGGCCTACACGAACACACAAGCTCAATACAGCCGGCAACAAGCTAGTTCACAAATGGAATGAATTTTAAGCCAACACAGCGTAGTATCGCTCTTTTGCGTCTGCTGGTAGACATTCATCATACTAAGAAGCCAAATGTTGTTTTGTGAACGTAGGAAAAGAGTGACTCGATTAGGCTCTTACATCTATTGACTATCTAGGGAGGTGCTTCCGAGTGTAGAGTGTACAAAATTCATTATCCTCAAAACTCTACTCGCAAATGACGTCACGTTGTTGATGACGTCACACATTTCGCAATTTGGCCATTCCATGAATGGAGTATTTGGGGAGGCGATGTCAAGTGTACGACCTTAAAAACCACTTTCTCTTCAAGCCTCGATTCTGAAAATTTGATACATTCAATCAGACCTAACTTCCAGTTAGTGTGCAAAATGTCAAGGAAATCCGTCCAGTAGTTTTTGAGAAATCAGCCGTTGAGTCGGGACAGACAGACAGACAGACAGATAAAGTCTGTAGGACCTCCAGTAAACCTGGAGGGATAATCTTAACATTTTCATGGAGACTCACCTCATACTAAGCATCACTTTTGCAGGTTCAATGCAAACACATACTTCTTTAACGTTTTGTTTTTGATGCAAGTCCAAAGCAAGAACCATTTTCCCGTAAGTTAAACTCTTTCCGTTTGTATTTCTAGTTTCTGTATTAAGCCATTTTTTTAGTACTGCCCACCAGAATATTGCAAATTAGTTTAACAAAAGCCACACATCAGATCATTAGGAATGCATAAAAAATGAATTTATTCACATATATAGCACACACTGGGGCTCAAATGTCCACAAGTTCAACACCACCCTCCTTGCAAATCCAAAACAGCTAATGTGGCAAAAATATGGAGTTCAATGGTTGTCTTGGTTGGCAGAAGTCATGTATCCAGCCAACCTTCCTGTATCCTGCCGCAAATAAATACAGTGTGAAAGAGGTTGTATTCAAAGTGACAACAGGAGAATCTGTGTGAATAACAAGTACAGCGCCAGTCGTATAAGTTAGCATGATACAGGGAATCGAGATCAGGTCACATGACTTTCTTGCAGGTTACAGAATCACAGGTGCACAGTAAACAAGTTGAAACCTTCCTCTCTCAAGCCATGGACCTGCCAACATACCAGTGGTGAGCAACACATCAGGGAAGAAATGTGAAGGTTAGGAGAAAAAAGGAAAAACTTGGTGAAAAGGAGCAAGAATGATTTCAGCCCCTCAACTTCCTGCAAAGATTCTGCAAGTACGTACTTAGGAATCACCGAAAGTTAGATTTGCAGACCGAGTGGTGGGCACACATCAGAGGGGAGTCACAGCTCTCTCCTTCCACGCAGCTAATAATTTGGAGATGGAAGGAACAACACCTGAGGAAACGAAAACACATCAAACTCTACCCAAACCCACCGCGGTCCCATCTACTCCACATTCAGTACAGAGCAAACCCAAGTTGATGGAGCTGGTTAATTCTAGCAGCACCACGTCTCCAGTTAAGGCTGACAAGACAAGCTCTGCTGCCTTGCAACTGCATGCAGGTTTGCTCTGTTGCACGCCAGCTCCTGAGGCAGGCCCGCACCTGCCTCCCCATGGCATGGCAAGAAGCCTTTCCTCTGTACTGCTCTGTCCCGGTGTGGCATCGCCGATGGTAACTCATCGCGCTTGGTTCTGCGCATGCGTCAAAGCCGAAAGTGAGGCGTGTATCGCGCCTTGTTCAAAGGTGATGTGCCGCGAGACTTTAGATTTTGTGTTTTTCGGTCAATGTGTTCATTTATTGACCGAAAAACACAAAATCTAAAGTCTCGCGGCACATCACCTTTGAACAAGGCGCGATACACGCCTCACTTTCGGCTTTGACGCATGCGCAGAACCAAGCGCGATAAAGTTACCATCGGCGATGTCACACCGGCCTGCACCTGTACGCTTAGCTAACCTGCCAAGAAGGGATTTCCGCAGCAAAGGAGAGACATATCCTCTCCTACTGTATGGCAATGATGAGCCACTAGTATAGGGTGTTAACTAGCTGTAGTAATACTGCCGTCTTTACAACTGCCAAGAGAGGGTGGCCAGCAAACGGGGCAAAAAAACTCTGAACCAATTAGAGATGACCCAGCATGGGCATCAATTCCTAGGGCATTTCTCATCCAATTCCACTTGTGGCAGAATGAGGAAGAAAAAAAACCTCTCCATGTCTTCAAGAAATCAATCATTCCAGAGAACACAGAAGGCATGCTAAATGATTCAAAGAATAATGATAACCTATTTTGAAATGAGCTACAATATACTCACACTGAAAGATACACATTAAAAAGAATCATTCATTCAAAAGCAATTAGTTTTATGGGATACTATCTACAATTTTCTGATGATGAACAATTCCCAAGATCCAATTACAAAGGTGCAAATTAAAGCAATAAATAAGCCCCTTTTTTGCTATATAGAAGAAATATGTGAGGCCTTAGAGCCATAGATTCAATTGGAACTTCAAATTACACACGAAAAGATGCCAAAGCATGTTTTCTCCTGGACAGCGGGGAGAAAGGGAAGCACAGCAGAAGCCAAATGAGTGAAAATTTTTTAAGGGTCGTCTCTCCTAAAACCTGATCAAAACTTTTGATTGCTTACAAAGAGCCTTGGGCGAGGGGATATCACAAAGCTGCATATGGATGCAGTATTCACAAAAGAATGAAAAACAGACACCCACAGAAACATGAAGCAATTGCAAAATAAGTCAGTAGAGAGCATGGAAAAAAATTTATCAACAGAATGCTCATGCTTTACAGTCAATACATAGTATCCATTTCACTTCCAACCCGTATCATTCAAATCTGTTCATTCATATTATTCTTCATGCAGACACATACAATAACACCCTTTACAGTTACAGCAATCGGTTCACCTCTAGCTGGCAAAGCACTGGAACACAGAGTTTTCAGGCAAAGCGTCACCCAAGGCAGCTGCACCCTCAAGGCTTCCCTGTGTTAACACAAGCATACTGTCTGGTGGATGGTTGAAGCAGTTCTTGGGCACAAGGCTGGTTCCAGGAGAGGTGTGAAACTGAACTAGTTAACTGTTCTCCCAGCCACAGGATTTCTAGTAATACTTATGACTTAAATGTCTTCCCATTTAAATGTGCATTAGCAAGGATAATCCAATTCTTCATGGAATTTACCTTCAAAAGCTGAATCTAAATAGAACCTTGAATTATACTGAATTATTTTTTTGAATCCAGCTCTTCATCCTTCAGAGTAATGAGATCTCAATTCCCTTCTCATCCTTTAAGTCAGCTGCTATGAATTCATCATCAACTTTGGTCTGGTTAGCTCACCTCTGCACTGCAACCAACTACTGAGAGCACTGCATGTTAGATCTTCAGCCTATCCAACTGCAGCTCCAGTGACCTGTCTCTTTGATCTATCACAGAACGCAAACAGGAAGGGGCAGATGATATCGCATGAACCAGAGCACCTGCCTATGCAAGAGAACAAAGTTGCAAGACCAGTGTGTGATCTTTAGGGACAAGAACATTCAGAGCAGCAGAAATTGCTACACTGTGGTTATTGCGACAGTTGCAACTGAGTGTTTCTGACACAACTGGCATGTAAACTGTCAGAGTAGAAGGAAGCAGGAGGGAATGGGGCTACAGATGATGAACCAGGGGAGTGGGGCCACAGATAATGAACTAAAAAAATCTACCAACAGGTGAATTTATGCTCTAAATGAGCATCTCTATGGCAAACAGCAAATGTTCACTCTATACAAAATCTCCAAATCAGTTGGGTGAATATGCCTTTCATAAGAACAAAATTCCAAAGTGAGAAAAGATATATATGCTCACACTCAAGGAAGCTCACATGCTGAAGGCATGAACATGACTGGGAACTGCACACAATCTTCCAATAAGAAAAAGCAGTTTCAAGCAAACGTTACTTTGCAAAACAACATTGCAATTTTATTCCAACATCAAGACGACAGGACAAAATTGCTTGGTTAAAAATCTGCTTTCCGCAATTCAATCCTAAAATTGACAGAATATCATTAAAAAAATTGGATAAATAATCTTTTCTCAAAACGAAAGCAGATTGTCTGGAACTGCATGATCGATATGTTGTCAGAATGTCATTATCATCAAATGTGTATAGGAAACCAATCTGTAGTCACAATTCTAAATAAGAATCAATAATCAAATTACACAGCAGCACATTGCAAGAATTTAATTTCATCTGGAAAAACAAATATCCTTCAAACGAAAGTGATGTGAAGTCACCTATATCCCATGTCAGCGTCTCTTTTTTGCATCTTGAACTTGCACGAGTTCTTCTGTTCACTTTGACAGATGCTCAGGCATCACCAAATGCCCCGCATCCTCAGGCTACAGGAAACTGGGACATCCATTCACATCGTATGTTCAAACTTCACTGTGTTAAACCAACTCCTGACACAGCATTCCATTCCTGAAGCATCCAGCAAATGAGGGACTACAAACCTACATCAAAAATATGAAATGAAGCAATATGATGTTAAACGTGAACTGTATGTTTTCATCATACATTTCCTCAGTACATCTTTCATGCGACCTTCCTCATGCACGGCATTCAGATACCAAGTAGATAACCATAACAATCCCTGTCAAAAGAAGAGCACACACTGGTTACAATCATGCTCTTGATATTAGAAGGACTCACAGACAGAACTTTAACGGGAAAATACTATACATCTGTTATTCATGCATTTTACACACACGCACACACCAACACACAGGAGCTTCAAACCATCTAGAATGGGTGGGAAAAAAAAGGGTGGGGTGGGGCCTGTGGGAAAAAATCAAGCAAGGGAGGGGGTGGGAAAAGGAGGAAGAGGAAGGACAAGTTTTCCAGCTCACACCTGACAACACACAATTCCAGTGCCTGCCTCAATGTGGGAGGCATGGCAACCAACAGAAACTCACTCCCAGTGCCCCACCGTTCTGTATCTGGGCAGCCAATTCTCAAGCAGCAGCATTAAAGCTGACATGAGTGATGTCCCCCAGACCTATGCATACATGCTGATCACTGTATCAGGCCACAAGCATCCCTTGCAAGCAGTGAAAAGGGTGGAGCTGATCTTCCATTGAAGAAAGACTGGATTTTGCACACAGACTCCTTCATGAATAGGAAAGCTGCACAGGGTGTTAACAGAGAAAAGGAGATGCTCCAGAGCAGAGCCTGTTATCTTCCTTGCTTGAGAACTAGTTACGTGGCAACACAGCAAGCACTCCATCTTGTACTGCTCGCTGTTTCAACCCTTTTAGTCTTCCCACCCCCACCCTCCAATGACTGCCAAGGTGTCGCGGCCAACTCATTTCTGCTAGCAGAAAGTTGCCTGCTGTTTATGGCTGTGTGAAGGGTGTGGAGGGTTAGCTGCTCCTCCAGTCCACGTCTGGAGTGTTCCCAAGCAGCTGTAGGCACTCGCAGTACCTCACAATGCCTACTAACACTCGGAGCACTTCATCGCCAGGGCCAGGCTCCTGAGCAGAGGGTGTGGAGACAATCTCTCGGACAATGCAACAACGTTGCAAAAGCTTTTCACGTTTCCAGATTTGTCGAGTCCTTTATGCCGTATGGTTCGAATTCATTTTTCCTGGGTATTGGCGAGGACTGGATGGGTGCTTTAGGAGGCGGTGCCGTTGGAGAGGATTTGTTCAGGGTTGCAGCAGTGGCTTGGGGAGGGGATGATGAAGGCCGTGGCATGGGGGAACAAGGTGTGGCACTGCTCTCGGTACTCCTTGATGACAGCCTCACACTTGCTGAACTCATGGCACAGCAGATCCAGGGCACTGGAACAATTCTGTCAGGAAGTAGAAAGGTTCTGAATTAGCTTTGTTTTCACTGAACTCATTGCATCACACCAGCGTATCCATTGGACTGGCAAATTTACTCTGATATAAGTACAAAAAGTAGACATTCATTCAGAGTGGTTGGTTATGACCAACCAGTATAACAGGCATACACACACACACACACACACACACACACATGTATATCTGGGGGAGAGAAACAGCAGCTCCCTACAGGCCTTGCTGATGCCCTCCGTACTTCCCACTCCCGTCGATGCCAACCCTGGCTCCTACAAATGCCAGAGTTCCCGCTGCGTCATCTGCCAGCATCATCTTGTGGAGGGCCGCACATTCACTAGCCAACAGACCAATGAAACATTCCACATCAGACACAAACTCACATGCACGACATACAATCTCATATACATCCTGTATTGCACTAGATGCAACCACACACAGTATGTCGGAGAAACAAGCAACTCACTCAAACAACGCTTCTACCAGCATCGCTCGAACATCAACACCAACACTCTCATTACTGAACACTTCTCCCTACCCAACCACACACTGCAAGACCTCAGATGCATGCCGGTAGAGAAGTCCTACACGGACAGCACTGAAGTACGATCAGGCGGGAACGTTTCTGGATGTGCAAACTCTCTACTTTGACACCGAATGGCTTGAACACTTTGTTATAATGGTTCTTCCATTCTGGGTCCTCCCCAGTGGATCTTTTGACTTAGCTTGTGACTCTGCGGGAACGTTGTCTCGGTCAGATATTTGTGGCTTGCTCTTGGGGTTGACCTTCAGGGCTTTGTACTTGTGCAATGGCAGACGGGGTTCCAATCCAGCAAACCTGATTCACCAGTCGCAGTAGAACAGCTTGACAAGCCACGCACATGTATGTCGTCATGTGTGACGTAGACACTTCGGATTGGATATGTGATGATTTGTCAAACCCTTTAGTCCTGAGGAAGGCTTTTAGCCGAAAATTTGACGTTAAGTAAGGCTTGTTTGTTTGCTCGCTTGTTTTTTCCTAATATATATATAAACACACACACACACACACATGCACCCCTCCCACCCCACAGGCACTCCCTCAAGATGTGTTCTAATTAGGCAAAGCTTTCGCCTACTACAATACAGTTTTGACTTTTCTAAGTGATTTCACCCATTGACGCGGGGTTTTCTCCGGTCCAGTTCTCCTACTTGGTCACTGCAGTGCCAAAATCAAATACCCCCTTTCACGCTGGCCAGTCACAGTAGTGCCCGCAAGTGACCCACATGGGTCTGGCCTCAGAATCCTTGTTTATCACAGAGCCTGGCCCTGACTGTGAGAACCTGTCCCTCCTTCTCACTATACAGAACATGCTGACACATGCATTTACACATTTGGTCTAAGAAATACCCTGGATTTTCACTCTTATTTGAGATGGCGACGCAGGAGGAAGGAGAAGTCTAAAAATATTTTGGCAGCAGGGGATCCCAGTACACTTGAAACTTCAGCTGCACGGGGAGTGTAGGCACTACAGTGACCAGCCGGCGCCAAGGGGTTAAGGAGTTTGCCTAGAGCCTGAAATTCGAAGTAGACCTTGGTAATTGTGTTATTTGAAGTCTCATGCATACTTGGGATGAAGCAGACCAAAGCTGTGTCCTGATTGGCCATGCAGGATCTCTTTCGTTTTGGAGTCCATAATAAGCTAGGCTGTAATGATCATCACTGACTCCACTTGGGCCATTTAATTTGCAACAACCCCAGAACAAACATTCACTAAGTAGACTTCAAACCTTTTTGCACTTTGGGTAATATGTCCAATTAGAACACATCTTTACAGATGTTGCTTAACATGGAAGTGACAGGAGAAATCTTGAGATCTTCAACTGGATTTTATCTATCAGAATGCAGCAGCTATATGGTGAATCAATAATCACAAGATGCACTTCAATGCTAAGCAGAACACCTGATAGACCTATTTTTCTATGCAGGATTTCAACTAGTTCAACCCAGAAATGATGCTGGCTCAAGGCTTCATTAATCCTCAGGATCAGATATCATCACAAGAAAGAAAGAAAAAAAGAATGAACGAATGAATGCCACACAGCAGAGCCAAGAGATGGGGCCCATTCCTGTTCCCACCTTGATGGTGATTCCTGTGATGTCACTGTTCAGGTTGGTCACCATCCTGATGTTCTTCTCCTGGGAGGAGGGATCCAACAGCTGGGCCATCTGGGCACCTGTACACACAGACACCAAGCACACCACGTGAAATACAGGAACAGATGATAGCTAAGCAGGCTGGGTGGGGGTGGGTGGTGGTGGTGGTGGGTAGCATGTGAAAAGGAAAGGGAGCATGTGAGAAGGAAAGGGAGCATGTGAGAAGGAAAGGGAGCATGCAAGACCAAAAGGGAGCATGTGAGACGAAAAAGGAGCATGTGAGACTGAAAGGGAGCATGTGAGACGGAGAGGGAGCGGAGAGGGAGCATGTGAGACGGAGAGGGAGCATGCGAGACTGAAAGGGAGCATGTGAGACGAAAAAGGAGCATGTGAGACTGAAAGGGAGCATGTGAGACTGAAAGGGAGCATGCAAGACAAAAAGGGAATGTGGCCATGTGAGGCAGGGGAGACACACATCAACCAATATACAAAATACACATTCATTCAATAGTTGTAAAGTCTACAAATGCACACAATATTGTTGCTTCAGTACAATTCAAGAAGATACTACACAGTTCAGCATGCCCATAACTTGACAACAGAAGAAGGCAGTTATTGTGCAAACATAGAAATTAAATGTGCCTTTGAGAAAGGAAGTAGGGGAAAGGTGGAAACAAGTATGAATGTTAGTGGTCAGGAAAGGAGCCCGAGAAAAAAAAATTGATTTTGTGCAGAAAGAGCTAGATACAAGGTAAGAGGTTGGAGGTAAGGGTCACCTGCTGTAAGGTGCTCCAGGGATTTGCTGTTTTTCTCCAAGAACTCCTGATTAAGGACGGCACTGTCCTTGTCTCCAACCAGCTTGGCGACCTCCTGTTTCACCACTGCCTTCACCGGGTCACTGGCAAGGTTCATCTGCTTCACTGCAAGGACGCACAAGACAAAGGCAAGATAAGAAACCACATGCTTCAACTGGCAGAAACCACACGTGCATCAATGTGAACCCTCATTTCTTTAGAGCAAATCTACACTAGAGACAGGCTTTCCAATTACTCCAAAGCATATCCAAACATAGGCAAGCTGGACATTGTAACAAACCTACACCCAGCATCCAACCAATGCCATGAAAGTCAGTTTACTAAAGGATGAAGAAATTCTCCACAAGGCAGGCAATGTGTTGGCACAACTAGACTTACTGAAGTTTTTGTCCTCAGGATAAAACAATCTGAAAACTGGTAAGACATTTGGATGAATAAAAGAAGTCAAGCACCAGAGAAAGGCTCAGACAGTAGATGCACAACATTCATCCACACTGCAGGATGGAAGGGGATTTACAGCCTATCAGCCTTTGCAGGCTATTCAAGGCCAATAAGCACATTCACCAGAACAGTTCTAAGTAAGCGTAATTCAAGTCACAATGTCCCTATCTATTTGCTTCTTACAAATCATGTACGGAGACACAGTGGGTCTATTCTTTTCAGTGGGTCTATTCTTTTAACCCCCAACCCACAGAGAGACACATTGCAGGAACTTTTTTGCTAGTACAGTGCCACTCCCCAAGAGTGACAGACCTCCCANNNGTGATTTCACCCACTGACGCGGGGTTTTCTCCGGTCCAGTTCTCCTACTTGGTCACTGCAGTGCCAAAATCAAATACCCCCTTTCACGCTGGCCAGTCACAGTAGTGCCCGCAAGTGACCCACATGGGTCTGGCCTCAGAATCCTTGTTTATCACAGAGCCTGGCCCTGACTGTGAGAACCTGTCCCTCCTTCTCACTATACAGAACATGCTGACACATGCATTTACACATTTGGTCTAAGAAATACCCTGGATTTTCACTCTTATTTGAGATGGCGACGCAGGAGGAAGGAGAAGTCTAAAAATATTTTGGCAGCAGGGGATCCCAGTACACTTGAAACTTCAGCTGCACGGGGAGTGTAGGCACTACAGTGACCAGCCGGCGCCAAGGGGTTAAGGAGTTTGCCTAGAGCCTGAAATTCGAAGTAGACCTTGGTAATTGTGTTATTTGAAGTCTCATGCATACTTGGGATGAAGCAGACCAAAGCTGTGTCCTGATTGGCCATGCAGGATCTCTTTCGTTTTGGAGTCCATAATAAGCTAGGCTGTAATGATCATCACTGACTCCACTTGGGCCATTTAATTTGCAACAACCCCAGAACAAACATTCACTAAGTAGACTTCAAACCTTTTTGCACTTTGGGTAATATGTCCAATTAGAACACATCTTTACAGATGTTGCTTAACATGGAAGTGACAGGAGAAATCTTGAGATCTTCAACTGGATTTTATCTATCAGAATGCAGCAGCTATATGGTGAATCAATAATCACAAGATGCACTTCAATGCTAAGCAGAACACCTGATAGACCTATTTTTCTATGCAGGATTTCAACTAGTTCAACCCAGAAATGATGCTGGCTCAAGGCTTCATTAATCCTCAGGATCAGATATCATCACAAGAAAGAAAGAAAGAAAAAAGAATGAACGAATGAATGCCACACAGCAGAGCCAAGAGATGGGGCCCATTCCTGTTCCCACCTTGATGGTGATTCCTGTGATGTCACTGTTCAGGTTGGTCACCATCCTGATGTTCTTCTCCTGGGAGGAGGGATCCAACAGCTGGGCCATCTGGGCACCTGTACACACAGACACCAAGCACACCACGTGAAATACAGGAACAGATGATAGCTAAGCAGGCTGGGTGGGGGTGGGTGGTGGTGGTGGTGGGTAGCATGTGAAAAGGAAAGGGAGCATGTGAGAAGGAAAGGGAGCATGTGAGAAGGAAAGGGAGCATGCAAGACCAAAAGGGAGCATGTGAGACGAAAAAGGAGCATGTGAGACTGAAAGGGAGCATGTGAGAGGGAGCATGTGAGACTGAAAGGGAGCATGTGAGACGGAGAGGGAGCATGTAAGACTGAAAGGGAGCATGTGAGTGAAAGGGAGCATGTGAGACTGAAAGGGAGCATGTGAGACGGAGAGGGAGCATGTGAGACTGAAAGGGAGCATGTGAGACAGAGAGGGAGCATGCGAGACTGAAAGGGAGCATGTGAGACGAAAAAGGAGCATGTGAGACTGAAAGGGAGCATGTGAGACTGAAAGGGAGCATGTGAGACTGAAAGGGAGCATGTGAGACTGAAAGGGAGCATGCAAGACAAAAAGGGAATGTGGCCATGTGAGGCAGGGGAGACACACATCAACCAATATACAAAATACACATTCATTCAATAGTTGTAAAGTCTACAAATGCACACAATATTGTTGCTTCAGTACAATTCAAGAAGATACTACACAGTTCAGTCATGCCCATAACTTGACAACAGAAGAAGGCAGTTATTGTGCAAACATAGAAATTAAATGTGCCTTTGAGAAAGGAAGTAGGGGAAAGGTGGAAACAAGTATGAATGTAAGTGGTCAGGAAAGGAGCCTGAGATTTTTTTTTTTGTGTGTGCAGAAAGAGCTAGATACAAGGTAAGAGGTTGGAGGGAAGGGTCACCTGCTGTAAGGTGCTCCAGGGATTTGCTGTTTTTCTCCAAGAACTCCTGATTAAGGACGGCACTGTCCTTGTCTCCAACTAGCTTGGCGACCTCCTGTTTCACCACTGCCTTCACCGGGTCACTGGCAAGGTTCATCTGCTTCACTGCAAGGACGCACAAGACAAAGGCAAGATAAGAAACCACATGCTTCAACTGGCAGAAACCACACGTGCATCAATGTGAACCCTCATTTCTTTAGAGCAAATCTACACTAGAGACAGGCTTTTAAATTGCTCCAAAGCATATCCAAACATAGGCAAGCTGGACATTGTAACAAACCTACACCCAGCATCCAACCAATGCCATGAAAGTCAGTTTACTAAAGGATGAAGAAATTCTCCACAAGGCAGGCAATGTGTTGGCACAACTAGACTTACTGAAGTTTTTGTCCTCAGGATAAAACAATCTGAAAACTGGTAAGACATTTGGATGAATAAAAGAAGTCAAGCACCAGAGAAAGGCTCAGACAGTAGATGCACAACATTCATCCACACTGCAGGATGGAAGGGGATTTACAGCCTATCAGCCTTTGCAGGCTATTCAAGGCCAATAAGCACATTCACCAGAACAGTTCTAAGTAAGCGTAATTCAAGTCACAATGTCCCTATCTATTTGCTTCTTACAAATCATGTACGGAGACACAGTGGGTCTATTCTTTTCAGTGGGTCTATTCTTTTAACCCTCAACCCACAGGGAGACACATTGCAGGAACTTTTATGCTAGTACAGTGCCACTCCCCAAGAGTGACAGACCTCCCACCCCACCAATTTGCTTCTGACCGACCTCGTTCGTTCTCAACCTCCCATATAAATAAATGTCCAGTATCTGACTAATGACCTCCTCCTGCGCCAATTTTACGACAGACACTGATTGTTAGAAGGAGTTCAGCTGACATGAGCCAAGCCTAGATCTTCACGATGGCTGAACTAAATTTCCAAACATAAGGCCATGCACTAAGAGAAATCCAGACAGATTTTGCCAGCCTAACTATATCTGGGTTCCTTCCGGGTTCATGCGGCATAACATCAGTTGTGTGATGAACATCTTCAAACACACACACACCCCCCCCCCCCCAATTTAAGAACCTATTTTCTGTGAAAATTTAAGCCAAAATTGGGGAGCAACACTGTGTACATTTCCAAAATCATGTGCATGAAATTCACAGAGGCAAGTATTTATTAGGAAGGCACTCACTATACTGGAGGAAGCGGATGAGGCAGGTGTGGACCTTGGGGTGGTTGGGGTCCACCTTGTAGGCCCTCTTCAGGGACTGCAGCATCAGCAGAGGCTTGTCTGAAGACAGAGGTCAGTCAACACATGCTCAGCTCCAACCAAAGCTAAGGACCTTAACCCTTTCCGACCGGATGCGACGCGCACGTTACATCTCCCTTTCAGACCGGATGCAACGCGCACGTCGCATTTGACGGTGGTGTGCCTCTATCACATGATTACTGCTAGACATGCTGATAGCAGAATCAAAATGCCTCCATTCAGCGTTTACAGAATGGAAATCGAGCTAGTAGGAGTGGAGAAATAAATTTTTATCCGTTAGGTTTTGAAAAAAAGTTTATTTGTCGCCGAAAACCCGCGTGGCATTTGATAGTACTCCACTTCGATCGCTGTTCTAAAAATAGTCTTTGATATCACATGACAGACGCTAGGCATGCTGGAAAGCTTAGTGTATCCACTTTCTTTCAGCACTTACAGATCAAAAATCGAGCAAGTAGGAGCTTAAATATGATTTTTTTTTCACTTGAGTTTTGAAAAAAGAAATTGAGTTGTTGGTCGAACATCGGTATAAAATTTGATGGAGCATACTTCCATCGCATTTCCTACAAGAAGGGCAAAGCCCATACGACTCACATGCTTGACCTTGATCTTTATATGACCTTGACCTTCAGGTGACCTTCAAGGTCAAACAACCAAACCTACCAATGACATCATACACTAAGAAATGTTTTACACTTTTTTCCTACCAAAATACATGTGGCCTTGACCCAAGGTCAAGGTCATCCAAGGTCATGCAACACAAAGCTGTTAATTCAAGACATAGGAAGCACAATGGTGCTTATTGGCACTTTCTACCATGAGATATGGTCACTTTTAGTGGTTCACTACCCCATTTTGGTCACATTTCATAAGGGTCAAAGTGACCTTGACCTTGATGATATGTGACCAAATGTGTCTCATGATGAAAGTATAACATGTGCCCCACATAATTATTAAG
This sequence comes from Theodoxus fluviatilis, assembly GCA_034096865.1. NCBI lineage: Eukaryota > Metazoa > Mollusca > Gastropoda > Cycloneritida > Neritidae > Theodoxus > Theodoxus fluviatilis. Next base: position 44,058 of record JAWQFJ010001209.1, read on the forward strand.
TTTGAAACAGTTATCTTCCATAGTTCAGGGTCAGGGTCACTTCAAAATATGTATACAATCCAACTTTGAAGAGCTCCTGTGACCTTGACCTTGAAGCAAGGTCAACCAAACTGGTATCAAAAGATAGGGAATACTTTGCCCTACATACCATATATAGGTCAGGTATCCAATCTCAAAAACTTCAGAGAAAATTGAGAAAATGTGAAAAATGACAGTTTTTTAGACAACATTTACGGCCCCTGCGACCTTGACCTTGAAGCAAGGACAAGTCACTATGTATGCTTTTTGAGGCCTTGTCATCATACACCATCATGCCACATTTGGTATTGTTAGACTTAATAGTCTCCGAGAAAAATCCAACGTTAAAGTTTTCGGACGCCCGGACGCCAGGACGGACGAAAAGGGTGAGTACATAGACTCCCTTTTGCTTCGCATGTGAGTCAAAAATTAGTCACGGTTATGACGTGGCAGATACTAAGCATTCTGGGTAGCCAAATAAACACACTTCCTTCCCACGTTTACGGAGTGAAAATCGAGTGATTACAAGTGGAGAAAATCGTTTCTGTGGAGAGATCTGATCTCGCGCAACATGGCTGACAATCCTGCAGTGATCCGTGAAGGGAGTGATATCGAAGCTGATTTAGATGAGGAGTTCAAAGCACTTTCGGGAGACTACTGTAGCAATCGTTTGGGTGCAGAACAGTTGCAGGAGTGGTTCGAGTTTCTGGAGGAGGAGGATATCGAACAGGAGTTCGAAGGATTCCAGGGAAAGTGGAAGTATGAGAACTTTAGACCATGCCTCCGCCATGATTTTCGTTGAAAGGCTGGTTTCGACGAAAATCATGGCGGAGGCATGGTCTAAAGTTCTCATACTTCCACTTTCCCTGAAATCCTTCGAACTCCTGTTCGACATCCTCCTCCTCCAGAAACTCGAACCACTCCTGCGACTGTTCTGCACCCAAACGATCGCTACAGTAGTCTCCCGAAAGTGCTTTGAACTCCTCATCTGAATCAGCTTCGATATCACTCCCTTCACTGATCATTGCAGGATCGTCAGCCATGTTGCTCGAGATCAGATCTCTCCACAAAAACGATCGTTTCTCCGCTTGTAAATGTAATCACTCGATTTTGAAGGTACCCTGATATTTTGCATACTTTAAGCTTTCAAACAGTGTTTGAATCTTGTCGATATGTTGAATAAGTTGAGTTATATACTTTTTTGTTGGCAATATCTTTGAAATGCCGAAAGGACAAATTTCTTAGATTTTACATATGTGTACATTATCTGTCATAATATTTTGCCAACTGCTCTGATTCTTTAGAAATTTTTATTGCAAATATAACAAGAAGGGCAAAGCCCATACGACTCACATGCTTGACAAGGACCTTTACATGACCTTGACCTTTACATGACCTTGACCTTCAGGTGACCTTCCAGGTCAAGGTCAAACAACTAAACCTAGCAATGACACCATACACTAAGAAATGCTTTACACATTTTTCCTACCAAAATACATGTGACCTTGACCCAAGGTCAAGGTCATCCAAGGTCATGGCAACACAAAGCTGTTAATTCAAGACATAGGAAGCACAATGGTGCTTATTGGCACTTTCTACCATGATATATGGTCACTTTTAGTGGTTCACTACCCCATTTTGGTCACATTTCATAAGGGTCAAAGTGACCTTGACCTTGATGATATGTGACCAAATGTGTCTCATGATGAAAGTATAACATGTGTACTACAATGTTATGAAGTTTGGAAGAGTTATCTTCCATAGTTCAGGGTGAAGGTCACTTCAAAATATGTATACAATCCAACTTTAAAGAGTTCCTGTGACCTTGACCTTGAAGCAAGGTCAAGTCACTGTGTATGTTTTTGTATGCCTTGTCATCCTACACTATCATGCCAAATTGGGTGTTGATAGACTTAATAGTCTCCGAGAAAAATCCAACGTTAAAGTTTTTTTTTACGGATTAAAGGACGCCCGGACGCCCGGTCTGCCTGGACGCCCGGACGGCCGCCTGGACGCCCGGACGGACGACTCAGGTGACCTAGTATGAAAGTATAACATGTGTACTACAATGTTATGAAGTTTGGAAAAGTTCTTTCATAGTTCAGGGTCAAGGTCACTTCAAAATATGTATACAATCCAACTTTAAAGAACTCCTGTGACCTTGACCTTTAAGCAAGGTTAATCAAACTGCTATCAAGAGATAGGGATTACTTTGCGCTATACACCATATATAGGTCAAGTATCCAATCTCAATAACTTCAGAGAAATTTGGGAAAATGTGAAAAATGGCTGTTTTTTAGACAACATTTACGGCCCCTGCGACCTTGACCTTGAAGCAAGGTCAAGTCACTATGTATGTTTTTTGACGCATTGTCATCATACACCATCATGCCAAATTGGGTGTTGATAGACTTAATAGTCTCCGAGAAAAATCCAACGTTAAAGTTTTTCACGGACGCCCGGACGGACTACACGGGTGAGTACATAGACTCACTTTTGCTTCGCATGTATGTCAAAAATGAATCAGCTTCAAGACTATGTAAAGTTTTTACTGTTTCAATGAGAATAAGTTGAGTTGAAGTGTATTTTGGAGCCAAAGAATTATGTGTTCTTGAAAATTTTTCACTTTTGTCACCTTTCCAATTTTTTACAGGAAAATTTTGTACTCTAGGAGCTGCAGTCATGATGTAGTGGAGTAGATTATTTATTAACCTTTCTAGCAGTTTTTAGATCTTGTTTCTAGGATGTGTAGAAGAGAAGAAATAATTTTTTGAATAAAGGATGTCGACTTCTTTTTTCCCCTGGAAAAACCCTCAGGTTTTAGGGAGGCTTTTTCATCACGCACTGTAGGTCGTAATGGGTTAATCACACTGTAAGTGCAGACCTGGTTACCCCAAATTTTGCCTCTGCGTACTCACTGGTTCATATATATGCGTATTTTAAAAAAACTGTGCGTATTTTTTTGCGCGGACAGACATTTAAAAAATGCAGCTTTTGGTTTGCACAATGATACTCCGCAGTCAGTCAACGACACCCCAAAAAAATTTGAAGTGGCAATGCAAGTGAAGAGTTAACTGCCCCTTGACCACACACACACTGGATCTGCCTTATGGTGGCTGCCACCCCGCCTGACGTACTGACTTTGCCTGTCCGGGGAGTTTCACCGACATTACTGTTACACTGTTCATGTTCGCAACTAGAGCATCACACACACAGTAGACCCATTCAAACGTATCCAAGCGGTTAAACAATCAAAATCGCAATTCAACTGCGCAAATTAATCTTCTCTGAAGAAACGGTGATGCTACCGAAACTCATTCAATCAAAAGTTTGAGCAGCAGTCGAAAGGCAAAAGGAACGCTAGAAAGGGTTCTGTCAAAGAGTTCTGGGAGCACAGGGCAGCCGTCGTGCTGCAGATAACCGAATAAATAAACACAAACAATGTGGAGCAATCACACTGTGAAAAGTGCGGTGGTCATGGGCCCTAGGCCTGTGGAACCCGCAGTCACTCTCCGCAGTCATCTCCCGACCTGGATGAGGCAAGGACACAGAAGGCATTGTTTTACCTAAACCCAGACATGTTACTTTTTGTCATGTTTGTGTCCAACATCAGCATCGGGCCCTGGAGTTAGGTCGCACGCGGCAGGGACCACCCGTTGAGAGTCAAACGTGGGATGGAGTTATGATAATGATATATCCAACCACGCAGTTGGGTATATGAACCGTACGAGGCCGTACAGCTACCTACCAAAAAAAAATCGGTAGCCGTACCGCACGGCTACGGAACCTCTTCCAAGAAAATGTGCTTACCGTATATCCTCCAGGAACTTGAAGTGATCAAGCCTATGATTTTCAGTACAGTGCAGGTTGGATAAAACAACCAAGAAATACACACACACACACGTACACATACACACACACACAAACACGCACACACACATAGAGGGAAAGTGTGAGAGAAAGACAGAAAGTGAGAGAGAGAGAGAGAGAGAGAGAGAGAGAGAGAGAGAGAGAGAGAGAGAGAGAGAGAGAGAGACAGACAGACAGACAGAGACAGAGAAGAGAGAGGCAGACAGAGAGAGAGAGAGAGAGAGAGAGAGAGAGAGAGAGAGAGAGAGAGAGAGAGAGAGAGAGAGAGCCACTCAAACTTCAACGGAAACAGGGCCTGTATCCAGAACGGCGAGTTATTTTAACCCCGATTTATCTCTAAAGTAAACTCAGAGGATTCCAACTGTCTGTTCCGCTCTCCCTTGGCTGGAACACCGTTCTGGACGTGGACTTTATCGCGCGAAATTGCACATTTAGGAATACGCAACAGCTGCATTTTTTTCCGCGTATTTTTTCAGAGGCATGCGTAATTTTCGTATTCCATTTTTTCTTGCGTATTAATACGCAAAATTCGTACGGGTACCCAGGTCTGTAAGTGTAACCCAGGTCATTCCAGATCAACATGCTGATCATCAATCCATCCATTGCTCAAGATGAAATGAGAAACTGCGGGGTCTCTTGACTTGCAAAACTAATCTATCATGGGGAAATATAATAACCAATGGGATTGCAGGAACACCAGAATACTACATACGGCTGCTGCCGCTGGACATTCCCCTCATCAGCTGGAACATGCGGTCGTGGAGCTTTGCAGTAGCTTGACCACAGGTTCCAGCTGATGTTCCATGTCATCAAGGACATAACTTTCAACTTCATATGAAATCACAACAGAAAGCCAGTTGAAACACCAGAAATGTTTTTCAAACTCTCGGGACAAGTAAATTCTCAAGTATCATAACTATCAGAGACCTTCGATCTGCTGAAAACCTTCTGTCCATAACAAGGTACAAGAATTACCAGTGCTTGGTCTGAAGTACAGGACTTACTTTTCCTTGAGTAGATCTCGTAGGCAAAGACGTGGGTTTGCACCTGGTCAGCACTGAACAACTGTAGGGGCTTCAGGAACTTGACGGCATACTCAAGGGGATCTGTCACCTGCATAAACCAAAGGAGATGTCAGGAACTAAGGCCTAGCTCAAGAACTTATTAGTTCAAAAGGTATTCTGTAGCTTTCAGGATGGTCAACTATACATGCTTTTGGGGATGAGTTTGTGTCAGAAATATGACCAAACAAGAAGGGCAAAGCCCACACGACTCACATGCCGAGAGGATGTGAAAAATGGCGGTTTTTAGACAACATTTACAGCCCCTGCGACCTTAACCTTGAAGCAAGGTCAAGTCACTATGTATGTTTTTTGACACCTTGTCATTATACACCATCAGGCCAAATTGGGTGTTGATAGACTTAACTCTTACGTTGCTGAGTTTTTTTAGCAATGCGTCATTGCTCTGTGCTGACTTTTCTCCCCAGAATTTACTCCAAAAACGGTCACCGTCTGTCAATTTTCATATTCTTCTTCACCTCTGATCAAAAAATGCAAAGAATAAAAGTTGTAGCCGAGAGAATTCTGTACACAGTGGTATGCAGCACTTGAATGAAATTTATCATAATACCTGCATTTTATTCTCAAAATGAAATAAAACAACAACAACAACAAAACAAACCAATGAAATGCCTTTACACTAACTTTATTATCTAATCATGACCTCCAGCAATTATCAGGCTTGATTTCTGATAGGTTACCTAACTAGTAAAAAGAATGACAAACAAGAAGGGCAAAGCCCATACGACTCACATGCTTGACCTTGACCTTTATATGACCTTGACCTTCAGGTGACCTTCAAGGTCAAGGTCAAACAACTAAACCTACCAATGACATCATACACTAAGAAATGCTTTACACATTTTTCCTATCAAAATACATGTGACCTTGACCCAAGGTCAATGTCATCCAAGGTCATGCAACACAAAGCTGTTAATTCAAGACATAGGGAGCACAATGGTGCTTATTGGCACTTTCTACCATGAGATATGGTCATTTTAGTGGTTCACTACCCCATTTTGGTCACATTTCATAAGGGTCAAAGTGACCTTGACCTTGATGATATGTGACCAAATGTGTCTCATGATGAAAGTATAACATGTGCCCCACATAATTAATAAGTTTGAAACAGTTATCTTCCATAGTTCAGGGTCAAGGTCACTTCAAAATATGTATACAATCCAACTTTGAAGAGCTCCTGTGACCTTGACCTTGAAGCAAGGTCAACCAAACTGGTATCAAAAGATAGGGCTTACTTTGCCCTATATACCATATATAGGTCAGGTATCCAATCTCAAAAACTTCAGAGAAAATTGAGAAAATGTGAAAAATGACTGTTTTTTAGACAACATTTATGGCCCCTGCGACCTTGACCTTGAAGCAAGATCAAGTCACTATGTATGTTTTTTGAGGCCTTGTCATCATACACCATCATGCCAAATTGGGTGTTGATAGACTTAATAGTCTCCGAGAAAAATCCAACGTTAAAGTTTTTCACGGACGCCCGGACGCCCGGACGGACGACACGGGTGAGTACATAGACTCACTTTTGCTTCGCATGTGAGTCAAAAAGGCCTCAAATCCTTACATGCACCTCAAAAGTCACCATGTACTTGCTGTGATCATGGAGTAGCGATGTGGTTGGGAGTGGGGAAGACACTGATCAGAGTGCCCAAACACAATCACTCTAACCTTGTTGAAAGCAAAAGATTTTCATGAGAAATTATAAGCATAACTATTTACACATCCACAAAATGACACCAATGGAATATCTACATGTTACTACAGGTACAATGAAATACTAATAAAAATGGTTGAAACTGGAAAATCACACACACACACACACTCACACACACACACACACACACACACACACACACACACACACACACACACACACACACACACACACACACAGCTTCTACCCAAGGCAACATGCAGTGTCCATAGCAGGTTGAAAACTATCTAGGAAATCAAGCAAAAATCTATACAGCAGGTTCAAAATTATCCAAAGAAACATGCAAAAGTTTCCACCGTAGGTTCAAAATTATCCCAGGAAACATGCGCAAGTGTCCACAGCAGGTTCAAAATCATCCAGGGAATCAGGCAAAAGTCTCCAGAACAGGTTCCAAATAATGCAAGTGTCTCAGCAGGTTCAAGATGATGAGGAAGTGGAAGCTCCAGCAGCAGCAGGTTGGTGGTACTCTTTCGAGCAGGCAGCCCTGTAGTCCACCAGGAAGTGGTATCTCATCCAGCAAGGCCAGGGGCACATGGCATATCCACACTGATGGCATCTGTATGCAGTCTGGCAGCGCTTCTTGGCCTGTCACTGCAGACAATGCAGTCCCTTGAGGTAGGACGCCCAGCAGGGGTGAGCTCAGGGTTTGGCTCAGACCAGTGACGCTCTGTGAGCCGGTGAGGGGGATCTACAGAAGGTCTGTGAGGTAGACTCTCTGCCTCTGGTGACCCTCCAGCAGACCATGGATGATGGCAAACCTCACTTTCTTGGGGGACACACGACAGTGGAAGTGGCGGTAGATGATGTCACAGTGTCTCACATAAATTTCCAGGAGCACCATGAATATCTTCTTCCACCACTTCAGGCTCCTGTGGGTGTGAAGATTGTAAGAGATCTTATGGTCGATCAAGTCCACTCCTCTCATATTTTCCATGTAGAGCTGGATGGCTGCAGGTTTCTGGACAGTTCTCCTGTGCTCTGGTTCACCCCTAGCACGCACCGTCTTCTCGATGACATGATCGTTGTGGACTGTTGTCAGGAGGTTGACCTGTTTCTTGTCAAACCAGCATATGTACAGCTTTGTTCCCTCCCTGAGGACAACTTGTGGCTGGCCTCTCTTGAGCTTGGTGCCCTTGATCTGTGGAGGTACCCCTTGTCTGTTCAGGCGAAGAGTCCCACAGGCACCTGTCTGCTGGCTGGTGAGATCGTCAAAGAGGGAAGGGGAGGTGAAGAAATTGTCCATGTAGACATGGTGTCCTCGCCCTAGGATGGGTCCCACACTTCTGATGACAGCTTGATGGGCTTGAGGCAAGTCCCCTGGAGGAGGCTGGGGGCTGGGGATCTTTGCCTGCATACAGTTTGTAGTTGTACACATACCCCGTCTTTGAATCGGCCAGTATCCAGGCTTGCAGACCCAACTTGTGTGGCTTCTGTGGGTGGTAGACGATGAACTTGCACCTCCCCTTGAAAGCAATCATGGATCCATCAACTGACCTCTCTTCCAGGGTAGTAGGCCTTCTGCCATCTCTCCAGGAGCATCTTGATGATTCCGTCAACCTTGAACGTCCTGCAGTGACCAGGTTGTCCCCGAGGATTTGCCTCCTCATTGTTACAGAGGTGAAAGAAAGCCAGGATGAGCATAAACTTGTCTTGGCTCATGATCGATCGAAATCCTGGCATCTCAGTCAGAAAGTCCATCGTCCAATATTCGGCGTAGCTCCCACGTGGGTATTCTCTCTTGATGAGAATGAGAGCAATGAAGGCTTTCATATCAGAGACGGATATGGTGCTCCAATCTCGAAACTGGGAGTGAGGTGCGAGTTGGTCGACTGGATGGGCGGCGAAATATTGCGACGCATACCTGATAGTTTCTTCGGTCATTAGTTCGAATACTTCGTCATCAAAGAAGTAACCAAAAATCTCATTGGCATCGTTGCTCTCAGTATGAACAAGTGGGCCAGTCGTCTGACGGAAGGGAGGAAGCCAAGCATCTTCGGTAGCCTGCTGTTGGAAAGAGCGTGATGCACGTCTTGATGATGCTCGCTCCGATGCACTGCTTGATGGAACGGACGGATCAACTCCGCCCTCTGGCTCCGAACTACTATCTGGTTCGACATCTTCCTGCGATCGGAATCGCTGCAACTCTGCTTCTGCCTCGGCAACATCCTCTAGCGTGAAAGGCTCGAACTCATCATCCGAATCCTCGCCAAACAAAAGCTCTACCACACGCTCATCAATGTCTTCTGACATGACACAAACAAACATCAAACTTCAGAGCGAATTTACTCGAAAATTTTGTAGAAAGCTCGCCCTTTTCCGCTTTCCTGCTGTGGTATTTATAGATAATTGACGTCATTTTCAAGGGAGATAAGTGTGTTCAAACTAACCCACCCTCAGCGATTGAGCGCGGGCGGGACCTCCCGCCGTCCGCACACAGCGGTGAAAACAAGCTTGGTGGGAATTCCCGCCGGCCGCACGGAGAAAGTTAATAGTCTCTGAGAAAAATCCAACGTTAAAGTTTTTTTTTTAATGGATGACAGGACGCCCGGACGGATGACACGGGTGACCTAGTATGAAAGTATAACATGTGCACTACAATGTGATAAAGTTTGGAAGAGTTATCTTCCATAGTTCAGGGTCAAGGTCACTTCAAAATATGTATACAATACAACTTTATAGAGCTCCTGTGACCTTGAAGCAAGGTCAATCAAACTGGTATCAAAAGATAGGGATTACTTTGCCCTATATACCATATATGTGACCAGCCACGACAAAACCAGTGCTAAGTCGCGCGACCCTCTCTTGCGCTAAGTCTGAGAAAAGGCAGGGAGGGTCAATCTGGGTGATTTTCACTTTTTCATAAAAATAGATTCTACATGGTTCAAACTATCATGCCAGTAAAGGAAACATATTGAAGAATTATATTTTGATGGTAAAATAAAGACTTTTGTGTTATGTATTGTTTCAAAAGCTCCCTATAATTAGCGTTAATTGCCTCATTTTAGCCGCAATAAACACACCTAAACCCTTGCAGAACCCCTTCATGTTATATACCGTAAGAAAGGCCGCTCTCTCGGCGTTCTCGCTCTGTGAATGTTGAAGAAAAATAAGGTCAGCTATTTTTGGAAACGAAGTTTGAAATACCGTTGCTAAGGTGTTTAATGTCTGCAGAGGGTAAATCTTCTGAGACCGTTTTTTTTAATGACCGCTGCTTCAGTACCCAACTTGAAATGCCTGTAACTCCTATTCTAATTAACTCACACTGTTCATTCTTATATCAAAAACATAAATGAATGCAGAATTCAAAAATATTAAAACCCTATTTTGTCCAAAAATTGACTTAGCACTGGTTTTGTCGTGGCTGGTCACATATTGCTCAGGTATCCAACCTCAAAAACTTCAGAGAAAATTGGGAAAATGTGAAAAATGGCTGTTTTTAGACAACATTTATGGCCCCTGTGACCTTGACATTGAAGCAAGGTCAAGTCACTATGTATGTTTTTTGACGCCTTGTCATCATACACCATCATGCCAAATTGGGTGTTGATAGACTTAATAGTCTCTGAGAAAAATACAACGTTAAGGGGAGACACGGCAGTGGAAATTGATAATTTGGGTTTACTTTGTCGATTTTGAAAACTTGCCGATTTTGCACTCTGTGACCTCTCTACATATGGACCCGATGTTGCTTTAGTGTGAAAACGAACTCTTTATGGGCTAAATTCAGCAATAAAACATACCACCCACCTATCAAACGAGTCTTTTTGTGCAATATTTCGTCAAAATTTGCAATGTTTGGGTCTTGGCAACGGGCCTAAATTTTGAATGAACCCTTGCAAGTTAGGTATCGTTGGAAAGCGGCACATGTCGTCTACAAATTGCAAGGGACGTAACTCTTCTAGACTTCTTCTCCATAGAGCTACATGGCAGCAACGAAGAGGTAGATTGTATGAGATCTGGTCAGCTGACGCGAATGAACCAATCGGAGAGCTGGAATCGCTACCACAATGCAATGCGGCTTAGAGACAAAATGGCTTCCACATGCGCTGTTGCATTGTCAGTTTAAATACATTTTGCCATGCCTGGACGAAAATCGCACACTGTAAGTGCTTTTAAACTCACGAAAAGCAAGAAAAGAAAGGAGCAACTGTCATCTGCACGAGCTGTGAAGGGAAGAAAGCCTTGTGATGTGTAATCGACGTCAGCCACGTGTGCGAGCGCACTATCAGTACTGCTACATCGTCATCGTCGGAACCAGTCCCATCTACATTGGCTGCTGAACCACTGGCGTCTAGTTCTGCCTACAGCACACCAGTCCCCTCTACATCTACTGATGATCCGGCACCATCCTCATCGCGATTGAATTGGAGAGATTTCGAGAGGAGTGTGACATGCTCAGTGCAGCCGACCGAGTGGATTCTGACAGAGATCGGTCAGCTCAATGAACTCATTTCGGATGCAGTGTGTCCAAAGTGCTTCGAGAATCGTCTTTCAGTACGAGCTGGCACCCCTCTTGGATTTTCTCGGGAGATGACTATGATTTGTGGACGATGTAGAGAGGTAAGAAAATGCGTTTCTTCACCTCGCATTGAAAAGAGACAGGAGAAGAACGTGGGGTTTGAGGTGAACAGGCGTGCTGTGCTGTATTCCCATGAAATTGGTGGTGGATATGCTGCCTTGCGAAAGTTTTGCACAGTTTTCGGCATGCCTCTTCTCCATGGCAAAACTTTTTCCAGCATTGACAGGAGAGTCTGTGATGCTCTTGCTGCATCAAAGGAAGCCACACTGGACATGACAGTGGACTTTGTGAAAAGGCAATACAGAGAGACCCATCATTGTGGCCAACACTCAGCAGAGGAGTTCAGTGAGGAAGACAGTGAGGATGACACAGCATGGAATGAAGATGATGGGATACTATGAATGATGGATCTATAGATGTGTTGTTCGATGGTACATGGCAGAAACGAGGATTCACATCTCACAATGGTGTGGGCATTGTGATTGATGTCCTCACAGGGTATGCTGTAGACTTCGAGGTGCTGTCAACATACTGCCACGTGTGCAGCATGAACAAAGACAAACTGAGGAAGATGACTGCAGCTGAGAGATGCAGGGGTGATGCAGAGTTTGAACAATGCTGCAAATGAGGTGACCCTGCTTCTGCTGCAGAAAGAAGATGCCAAGAGGAAGAGGAAGGCAGATAAAGCTGCAACTCAAGCTTTCCTAAACAAATGACGTTCACACCGTGTTGAGCATCTGCATGACATTGCTGCTCAGGAGGATGAAGAGGGACCAATCTATGGCCCAGGCATGCTGGAAAACTCATAGAAAGTGACTGGGAAGCAGAAATTGGCGGTAAATTTGACTGAAAGTCCTTTTTCTGTGACATGGAACATTCCAAAAACTTTGTCGGCTGATTTCTCGGATTGTTGATTTTTCACGATGGTAGCTTCATGAGGAAATCAATAGAAAATTGTGTGTTTGTGCTAGTCACTTTCTGTTTTTTTCATTTTGTAGACAAATGAGTAGTCTGTGATATTACAATGAGAATTTAATAGAAAAACATTTGGTAAATTTTGCATTTGCTGAAGATTAAAAAAATTTCAAGCCTTACACAAACAGAAATCATATAGTTAAAATTCTAGGTTGTAGAGTTTTTTTTTAACAAGATAGACAAGATGTCTTCATGTAATCTCATGAGCAACATTATTATATGCAAATTAACATTGGTTTGAAGTTGATATGTAGTCTCTTGATTTTTTTACTGATTTCTTGAAAAATACATATTTTCCCCCATTTCCGTCATAAAACTATCATTATTCTCATAAGTACACCAGATACAGCCTTTATTTGATTTTTTTTTGTTTATTCCAAATGAACTAAATCAAAAATCAGCATCAAAATTGGAGAAATAAAAATTGGTAAAAAATGTGTACTGTAGCTGCCAGGTCTCCCCTTAAAGTTTTTTTTACGGACAACAGGACGCCCAGACGGACGACACGGGTTACCTAGTATGAAAGCATAACATGTGTACTACAGTGTTATGAAGTTTGGAAGAGTTATCTTCCATAGATCAGGGTCAAGGTCACTTCAAAATATGTATACAATCCAACTTTAAAGAGCTCCTGTGACTTTGACCTTGAAGCAAGGTCAAGTCACTATGTATGTTTTTTGACGCCTTGTCATCCTACACCATTATGCCAAATTGGGTGTTGATAGACTTAATAGTCTCAGAGAAAAATCCAACGTTAAAGTTTTTTTACGGACGACAGGTCGCCCGGACGGACGACACAGGTGAGTACATAGGCTCACTTTTGCTTCGCATGTGAGTAAAAAAAACACCACACACACCAAAACCTATAATTTTGTGTCTGCAGTATGTATCAATGAAATACACAGAAATCCATGGATCACTCTTTTCCCACTTGCACATTACTCAACATGGGTACAAGCACCAATGCCAGCTGATACCTCATTTGAAAAATAAGGCTCCACATGCAGAAATCCAACCAGGAAGAGATGACCTTTAATGCATCCTTCCTCTCAACACAAAACCAAGTCACTTGTAATTTCAAAGGTGTCTCCTCACCCTCATGTAAATTAGTACTTCTTAAGAAAACTTACGCACAACTGCCTGAGGAAGCCAATTCAACTCGGGACTCGACAACACCTTTATCCAATCAAGAGACTCTAGCCTGCACAAACATGACAGCTTTAAAAATACCATCATTCAGGTGGAATCCCATCCAAGCTAAAAGCACAGCCACACTCTCTGTACACTGCCCACCTTGGCCAGCTTCTCTGGGACAAGCTCCTCCTCCTTGGGTCCGTCCATCTCGCCATCCTGGGCCTTCTTGTTGCGGTGCTCCATCTTCTCCTGCTCAGCACGCTGCTTCTCCTTCTCAAGCTCCGCCTTCTTGGCAGCCTTCTTCTGCTTCCGCTTCAGTTTCTTCAGCTCACTCGGCGTCAGGTTTTCTGTCACCAGACATTGGTGTGTCAAGCTCTCTGACACCACACATTTGCTCTCTGTCACCAGACAAGGAAACTGGTCAGTATGCTTTGTATCAATTCCAAAGGAAAAACAACCACCCCAAAAAAATGTTATGACCATTGAGAAATCTCTCCAAAGATGAATGCAATCCCAAAGGATGTTCAATTCAAGGACAATCAAGGATAATACATCAATCAATATGTGATATGATGGTCTCACGCTTCTGCAACATACATGAATAATGAAGACACAGAAAAACACATAAATTAACACTAGACAAAGTGACATTTCATCAATGAAAAGAGTTGGCATATCGCATTACCAAGAGAAAAAGTTACTTTCATACCTGCATCTATTGAATTCTCCTCCTCAACCTCAGGCAACGGATGGTCGTACAGGTGGAGGTAGATCTGAGAAGACAAGACAGACATTAAAGAGCCTCCAAGAATGAAATCAAGGAAACTGCATACTACAACAAGAAGGGCAAAGCCCATACGACTCACATGCTTGACCTTGACCTTTATATGACCTTGACCTTCAAGGTCAAGGTCAAACAACTAAACCTACCAATGACATCATACACAAAGAAATGCTTTACACATTTTTCCTACCAAAATACATGTGACCTTGACCATGCAACACAAAGCTGTTAATTCAAGACATAGGAAGCACAATGGTGCTTATTGGTACTTTCTACCATGAGATATAGTCACTTTTTGTGGTTCACTACCCCATTTTGGTCACATTTCATAAGGGCCAAAGTGACCTTGACCTTGATGACATGTGAACAAATGTGTCTCATGATGAAAGTATAGCATGTGCCCCACATAATTATTAAGTTTGAAACAGTTATCTTCCATAGTTCAGGGTCAAGGTCACTTCAAAATATGTATACACTCCAACTTTGAAGAGCTCCTGTGACCTTGACCTTGAAGCAAGGTCAACCAAACTAGTATCAAAAGATAGGGCTTGCTTTGACCTATATACCACTTGTAGCTAAGGTCGCCATTCTCAATAACGTGGGAGAAAATTGGGAAAATGTGAAAAATGACTGTTTTTGAGACCACATTTATGGCTCCTGTGACCTTGACCTTGAAGCAAGGTCAAGTCACTATGTATGTTTTTTGAGGCCTTGTCATCATACACCATCATGCCACATTTGGTGTTGATAGACTTAATAGTCTCCGAGAAAAATCCAACGTTTAAGTTTTTTACGCCCGGACGGACGGACGGACGCCCGGACGGACGGACGGACGACACGGCTCAGTACATAGACTCACTTTTGCTTCGCATGTGAGTCAAAAACCACTCTAATCCATGACTTTATTATAACACAGGGATAATACACATCTTATGCACAGCTTCTTCAATGTGATTAGCTGAATTTGAAAACTGCATTCATGATGTCAAAAGAATGAAGGGAAAACAAATCCTCTAGAAGAAATATAGTGAAAAATGTTTCTCACTTCTGCAAATTCAAATTAGTGGTATCAAGCACTCCACATCATGGCGAGTACGCTTATCTAGGAGAGACATGAATTGACTATCATCATGTTATTTCTCTATTCTTTATATGTAACTCTCGTGGCAAAGAAAGCACTGATCACTATCCATCCACACTAAACAGAAGAGGTAAGTAGATGCAAACTTACCTCAATGGCAATCCTGGCAGTACGGAAGTAAAACTGGTGTGACCTCAGTCTGTCCTCCAAACGCAGAAGCCCTACATAGGCACGCAGCGTCATCTTGCGCATGCAGTAGGTGTGGAAGTCAAACTGGTCCTCTATGATCTCCGTGAAATGCTAAAAAAAGTCAAAAACCAGACACATGCTGGTAGGAGGCCAACAGAAATGTTAAGACCAGATTAATTAAACAATACCTACTGGCTGATATGACTTAAAGACACAAATAGACAAATTCAGAGCACACATTCAAAATAATACATCCTATTTAAGGGCAGGTTTTAGTTTTTTAGTCAAAATCCTTGTTTATGCACCTAGGAAGTCCATCTTTTCATATATGATAGATACTTGCATGAAGTATGCAAAAACAGACTTTGTAATGACATTGCTACAGTCACATGACCAATATGGCGGATGGGTCTATAAATAGTATCACATTTTGTGTGTCTGCTTTCTCTGTCAATTTTGAAGATATTTGCTTCAAACTTGGTATTTGCCTTATTCAAACATAGCTTAATCTCACAAACTAAAATTATAAGTTTTGAACCATATGTTAGTAAATGAGTAATTTTGAAAAAACACCTCATCTTTGTCCGTGAAAACAAATGCTAAGGTATGAAAGAATCATCCATAACTCAGAAAGTACTCAATTAACCTCAATATGCTTAGTCTATGATAATTCCATACAACCTTGGAGAGTGTGTTCAAAAGTTCAAGATGATTGAACAAGATTTGGCGGAGAAAATGGGCACACAAGATCAGTAACAATTAAAAAAAGGACAAACAGAGACAATTGACTTTGAAGTCTTTATTCAGGAACTATACAGACAGTGCACCTGACTTCTTTAAGAAAAGTTTTAAAATATTTTGAGGCAAGATAGAGAAAAGATAATCGGAGATGTGAAAGTCAAGAGGGTGATCTTGATCTTGGTAAAAAAAATCTCATTTTCGAAAATTTTAGTGAAAACTTTGGTTCTTCAGCGTAGAAAAAAACTAAAACCTGTCCTTAATAACAGTTCTTTTCCCCCTTGCAGGCAACACAGTGGTTACCAACCATTCTTCCCACTTAAAAAAAATCAAGTCTGGACATGGAGTCTTCCTCTGAGGGCAAGTTTGAGGCAGGGCAGGGCAAGGCAGGGCACCACCAGTCAAAGCAAGTACTCACCCTGTCAATCTCATGGCACTTCTTGAGGGCATCACCCCACTTGCCCTGCCTCTGGAACGAAGCAGCGCATTCTGTCTGGAACCACATGCACTGCATCTCATTCAGGTTCTCCATGGCCGGTACTCCCTCCTGCAACCAGCACCAGCAACCAGTCAGATGGATGGATGGATGGATGTATGGGTGGAGTTTAAAAATCTATGAGCCTTTGTAGGCTGTGTAAGGCAATTAACCCTCTGCGCGCTGTTGGCGGTCATAACCGCCAACGCAGTTACCTCCCCCCACAGCCGTTGGCGGTTATAGTCGACAGACTGATAGGCATGTTTGAATCTGGCGCCGTTTGCTATGAATCTTGGGATTGTGAGAGCTCTCTACACATGGAGACTGCGCAGAAGAGCCTCGCTTTCATAATAACAGTTGCCATATTTTTTTCACTGCAAGTGCACGAATTTAGAGCGAATTTAGAAGTTACCGATCGAGGTAGACACGCTGCTGCACAATTTCGATTGCGCGCGCTGGCCAAAAAATGGCTCAGCTCGATCCTGATGAAGAGCGAATCTTTGAAATATTGGTCGATTCTGACTCGGAAGAAGAATTCCGTGGCTTCACAGAGGAAGATTTGGTCGAGTTTGCTGCAGACAGTGACTCCGATGACTAAATTGAATTTGAACCATCCCAGTCCAAGATTCCGTCTGCGTATGACCACTCATGGTTGCCGGAGTGCCAGACCACGCCCTCTCCTCAACATGTGCCCGACGACATATCGGAATCGGATGCTTTTCATCTCTATTTCAACAATGAAGTCGTTGACTTGATGGTCGACGAAACAAATCGCTACGCTGGTCAAGTGAGGGCGAAGAAAGAAAGTGACGCTGGAATTTATTCTCGAGTGAGTCAGTGACAGCCTGTCACTTGACCTGAGATGGCTGCATTTCTCTTATTTTTCTTATTATATTGTATTGCATGGACATAAATTTCAGTGGGTCTATCATAGAGAGCATTCAATTTTCCATCTTTCCTCCAAAAATGTTGCCTCTATAGCAAAGAATAAAATAATTGTATATTTTTAAACAGAATAGGGGTCTCCGTTTTTTGGCACGTCCAGAAAATAACTGGCTGCAGGGAGTACAAAACGTGAAAAATTAATGGCGTCCAGAGGGTTAAACACGTAAATGCAAATCAAGCCATGATGTCCCTAGTTATTCACCTCTTATGAATCGCGTAGGGGGACACGGAGGATCTATTCTGACCCCAACTCAGGGAAAGCAGCCAATCAGAAGGAGGTTCCTGTCACTACGACACTTAAGGGGGCACACGACGTAGCCACTTTTGTGAAAAATCATCAACAATCGAGTTTTTAGTTATACTTGGAAACGAGGTCTACATAGTCTCAATAACACATGGGCACGATCAATTGCCAGCTTTTCATTCATTCATTTTTTATTAATTTAGTTTAGAGAGGTACCCATCGCTGAAGTTGTGATAAAACCTAACCTGGAAGTCAAAAAGTGTCATTTTGAGTGCTTGGATACGGCAACTTCCTCCTCATAACATGCTTCATGTTTGATATCAGTGCGTAGCGCCTTCACTCGGCTCTTCGTTGCGGCTATTTCCGGAGGAAACGAATGCAGTACAGAGGAACACGAAGCGAAAATCGGAAGCAAGTGCTATTTTTATGATAGCCATAAGAATAGAGGTCGGCTAGTGAGCTTGCCTGTGATTGGTAAGGTTTCACGAGGCCAGCGCGTGATAGCAGCGGAAGTGACCAATGGAAATGCCAGAAGCAACGATAAGCTATTCCCGTGTATAACGACGAGCATACGTCAGCCGAGTCAAGATGGCTGCTGTTTGACCGCTGCAGCACGCAAAAATGCCGAAGAAACCGAAGAAATTGCACAGTCAACATCAGTATGGGAAAAAGAGAAAGAGACGCAAGCTAGAAGCAGAAGATTCATCAGCTGTTGCCCAGAGGTGATTTGACGCCAACAGCCTCCAGAGTTGGGGAATTAGCACCAATCGCCTCCACGTCTACTGAATCGGCGTCCAGATTGACACCAACAGCCTCCACGTCGACTGAATCAGTGTCCACAAAGAAAATGGGTCACTTCCATCGTGCTACTTCAAGCGAGACGAGCGCAGGCCTTTCTGATCAGACTGATGTCAACCTCATTGTCAGTATGAGGAGTCTGAACGAGTTATTCTCTGCCTTTGAGTGTGAGAGCTGTGAGCAGCCCTATCGAGTGACAGAGGTCAAAACAGCGAGGATGAGCTCTGCTTGCCAGCTTCAAGTTCAGTGTTCGGCATGTGGCACCATCATCAGTCATCTCGCAACATCATCCAAGACGGGCACTACGCACAGAGGATTCGATGTCAACCGCCACCTCGTCATAGCAGCAACCTCGACAGGAATCGGATTTACCCAATTGAAGAGGTTTTTTGCTCTGAGGAATATGCCACCGCCCATGGACCTGAAGACTTGGCAGTTTTACCAGAAAGCTGTCCACTCAGGAGCTCGTCGGGCAGCTGACAAGCACCTTCAGGAGGCAGCGGAACAAGTGTGAGTGCTGTACGCCGAGATGAACATTGGCAAACCAAATCCTGATGGACACCTGGACATTTTAGTTTCCTTCAATGGAAGCTGGCAGAAGTGAGGGCGAACTTCACACAGTGGTATTGCCACTGTGATAGAGGTCTTCTCAGGTCTTGTGGTGGACTATGCGACTCTGTCCAACTATTGTCACGGATGTGAGATAGCGCAGAAAGCTGACTCTGCCGAGTTTGAGGAGTGGAAGGGAAAGCATAAAGAGGAGTGTCAGAAGACAGTTCACTGCTCTTTCCAGGCGATGGAGGTAGAGGCTGCTGTCATTTTGTGCAGCAGGTCTAAAGCTCTGCACAACTTCAGATATGTGGAGATGTTGGGGGATGGGGATGGAAAGGCACACTTTAGAGTGAATCAGGCCAGAGTGTATGGTGAGGGAGTGGATGTGCAGAAGATTGACTGTGTCGACCATGTCACCAAGAGGATGGGGACAACTGCCTCTGCCTTCATAATCACGTGTTTCTTACAAGTTTGTGGATTATTTTCAAGGTTGATGTTTTTGCCTTTGAATTTCATAGACTTAGGATGAAGTTTATTACCTCAAAGTTTGCTTGCATATGTAGAAACGGATGCCAAAATTGAAAAATCATGTTAGAAATGTGTATCTTTTTTAGTTCAATTGTTATACAAGTGTAAACTTTCTCAAACTTTAAAGTCAAATTTCTCAAAAAGTGGTTTTCATTAACAAAGTGACTTAGAGTAAAGATAGAATGTAGAAATTTTGCTTGTTTGTATATAAATGGATGCTAATAGCTATAAGACTAGTTAGAAATCTGTAACTTTATTAGTTAATTTTTAATTAAAGTTTAATCTTGTCATGCCGGCAACGTTTTTTGCATGTGTAAATGCCACTCATCACCAGAAACATTTGTAAGTGTTATAAATACATTTATAATGTTTTATGGCACAATATAGGTCTTCTTCTTTGTACACAACCATTGCTGATCCTATAGAGTTTGATCCTTGTAGTTTGGTAGGGGGTAAAAAATTGTAACGTGCATTTTTCAGTGATTGTGTTATATGTGACCCTCCACCACGGAATGAGACGCTTTGTCCCTGGAACCATTCGGCGCTAGCACTGGAAATAGGTACAAGGGGTGTGGATTGTCGATTTTGAGTTTTTGGTTGTTTCTGGTTCAGTAATCCTTTATCTACAATATCAGCGAGTTTCATTTACCAAATCTGTCTCTAAATACGTTTAAATACTTAATTTATGCAAGAGGGGTTTCAAAATAAATACTTCATTAAATATTCATAATTTATAATGCTTGTATCTCAAAAACTACTCAACCGATTTCAATAATTATTTCACCATTTTGCAGCTTTTTGGATCCTTTTTGTAAGACCTGATATCACTCTATGCATTCAAAACCTTCAATCTGATTGGTTCGCTTAACTATGGACCATATGGGAGAGGGAAGGAACCAGCCAATCGGAGCGCAGCTTAGAGTGAGCCTCGAGGTGTTAGCGCTTCTGCCTTCAACGCGCTACGCTTCCGTGCCTATCGTGATTTCGACTCACTACTGCTGATTTTTCGACGGAAAACAAGCATACATGAAGGTATGTTCCCGTAAACTTGTAAATTTATAGTGTATTACTGATTTCTTGTGTCAGATTGATGTAAATCAACAGATCGAGATAACTTTCTGCGGCCTCGGAGCCGATCTCAACCCACAAGTTGAATTTCGCTTACATTAATTTTGCCGAAGATGAACGTGCAGACTTGAGAGAAGATTCAGCTCTCTGCTGTACATCTCGCAGTGCTTGTTTGAGAAATGTTTGTATTATATGAACAGTAATGATGAAATGACTTCAAATAGTTGGACGGGCTCTGAAACTACATATTGTATGTGATTGTTTTCAGGTCGAGGCCGCATCAACATTGCTTGTAAATAGTTTTGTATGTTTCTTTGAATAAAATACTTTGGAATCTAATAGCATCATCAGTTCCCATTGTGGCGTATAAATAGTTTAACAATCACTGTGCACCCCCACCCCCACCCCACACTTTACTACACATTTTAGTGTAATTTTTGTGTTTCTTGGACCTGTGCACATTAGCACTGATTTTAAAATTATTATGAATAGGTTTTTGATCAGTAAGCCATTGTGACAATTTATCCGTGAACGTACATTTTCGTGTATTTTCTGAAACAATGTTGACAATAAACTACTTTATGTTTCAAACTGAAAATTTGTGTTAGTTTTTTATGTTATGTTGTATGACTGTGCCAAATTTCAAAGAAATGTATGCATGGTTGCTAAGGAAACTGTTGTGCTGAAGTTTCAAAACTTTTATTTCAATTTTTCTCAGAAACACATTTCCGAGGGTAAGTATATTTAAATACCTGTAACTCGGAGACTAATTGTCCGATTTTCAAACGGTTTTCACCATTGTGATTGCCATTTAAAATACTTTCAGACAGAGTTAAAAACTGAAAATGGCCCAGGGGGACAAAGCGACTCATTCCATGGTGGAGGGTCACATATAACAAGAACTAGTCAATCTGGAACAATAACAAGAAGGGCAAAGCCCATACGACTCACATGCTTGACCTTGACCTTTACATGACCTTGACCTTCAGGTGACCAAAATACAAGTGGCCTTGACCCAAGGTCAAGATCATCCAAGGTCATGCAACACAAAGCTGTTAATTCAAGACATAGGAAGCACAATGGTGCTTATTGGCACTTTCTACCATGATATATGGTCACTTTTAGTGGTTCACTACCCCATTTTGGTCACATTTCATAAGGGTCACAACGACCTTGACCTTGATGATATATAATCACATTTGACCTAGTATGAAAGTGTAACATGTGTACTACAATGTTATGAAGTTTGGAAGAGTTATCTTCCACAGGTCAGGGTCATGGTCACTTCAAAATATGTATACAATCCAACTTTAAAGACCTCCTGTGACCTTGACCTTGAAGCAAGGTCAATCAAACTGGTATCAAAAGATACGTATTACTTTGCCCTATATACCATATATAGGTCAGGTATCCAATCTCAAAATCTTTAAAGATTGGGAAAATGTGAAAAATGGCTGTTTAAACATTTACGGCCCTGTGACCTTGACCTTGAAGCAAGGTCAAGTCACTATGTATGTTTTTGTACGCATTGTCATCCTACACCATCATGCCAAATTGGGTGTTGATAGACTTAATAGTCTCCAAGAAAAATCCAACGTTAAAGTTTTTTTATGGACGACAGGATGCCCAGACGCCCGGACGGACGCCCAGACGGACGAAACGGGTGAGTACATAGAATCACTTTTGCTTCGCATGTGAATAAAAAATTAATGTGAATTATCCTTGTTGTGTGTTTGTATTGTGTGCAAAGTTTCATTAAGATAGCTAAAACAGTTACCAAGCAATGATTTTTTTTCTGATACCCCCGTTTTCTACGCCATGTGTCACCTTAAGATGGATGATGTGAGGCAACCAACCAACCAACAAAAACTCAAAGTATCACAAATCCACTATGCACCCAGCAACTGAGTGTCAGCCATGCTTTATGTGGTAGTAAACCCATCTTCTATCATTCACCTGTCACTAAATAGCATATATACAGAACTAGCAGCTGCTCGGTGGTGTGTGTGTGGGTTGGTGTGTGTGTGTGTGTGTGTGTGTGTGTGTGAGTGAGAGAGAGAGAGAGAGAGAGAGAGAGAGAGAGAGAGAGAGAGAGAGAGAGAGAGAGAGAGAGAGAGAGAGAGAGAGATTCCAAGGGCTGTCTGCTAACCCTGGTGAACTTGGCACACATGTCTGCAGCCTCCTGCACGAGGTTGGCACGGAGCATGTACTTGGCACATTTGGAGTTGATGTATCGATCAGCAGTATCCAGTGACTGGGCCTCGTCCATCAGCTGCACAGCTTCATGCACGTCCCCTGCATGCTGCAATGGCAGTAGGTTTCCAGTAGGCAAAGAGTAGCATCCAGTAACACATTACTCATTCTACCTGATCATTTCTGTTCTGTGTAAAGAATCTTACAGAAAAACAAATAAAACCTATCATTCTAATTAGCACATTTCATTGTGCTAAGATTATGAAAACCAATTTTTGACTGAATCCTGTAAGAAATTAGGACTATTTACTAGCCTAAATAGAAAGTTAGACTATGCACTGTAAACTATACAAGGAGTGTATTAATATCATGGCGACTACCATCAAACAAGATGGAACCTTAACTCTCTAAGACATCATGGTTTCATCAATCACATTACTGGCTTCCTATATGACCATGATTTAAAAAAATCTGTCTTCTCAATCAGTAAGCAAGATGTAATAATAAAAATTTCATTGTATATGACCATTTGAAAAACAGGCTTCAAACAATTATTTATTTTTTTAAACATAGTAAAACCTGCACATTCAGAGGTTTACTTGCTTCTGGTCCTAATGGCGATACCTGTTATTACTCTGCATAACATACTAGACTACTGGTCAACCTCACTCAAAGGGCACCCTGTTTCCCCCATCCTTACAGAGGCAGCAAGTTGGGCAGACTCACCTTGAAGATTTTAGCCTTGAGGACATAGAGCTCAATGAGGAGGGGTGTGTGATCCAGGCCCTGGTTGACATAGTGGAAGGCTTTGTCCAGCTTGCCAAGGTAGTCAAAATGCTGGGCAAGGAAGTAGTATGTCCACAAGAGTGCTGTGGCAGGCTCCTTCTCACCTGCAGCACAGCATACACATGACAGCCACGATGCTTAGAGAAAGCTTGGCTAGTGGAACATATTCCGAAGTAGGTGAAGAATAACAGCAAGCACACACAT
Organism: Theodoxus fluviatilis; assembly: GCA_034096865.1. Lineage (NCBI taxonomy): Eukaryota > Metazoa > Mollusca > Gastropoda > Cycloneritida > Neritidae > Theodoxus > Theodoxus fluviatilis. The sequence goes on from JAWQFJ010001209.1 coordinate 67,958, forward strand.
ACACACACACACACACACACAGAGAAAGGGAATGCATGCTGCAACCACAAACAACAACACAGACAGGGAGCATGGACATACATAAAAAACTGAAGCCAGCAGAAAATATCAACAGAATTGAAGCTGCAGGATGCAGCAGAATACCCATCAGATGACATGGATGGTCCTGCAGTAATTCCCTTCCACAACTGACATTAGGAGAAATGTTCACTTCTGAATTTGCTACTTTGGAATCTTTTGATCATAAAAGTTTATTTTCTGAACTGTGACTGTACATGACTTCTCTATAAAATGCCAGCTAACTGTACAAATTGAGAGCTCCAGAACAGCTCCAGAAATTTCACAGACAATACAGCCACACAAAACCACTCTCCTCACCTTTGTCATCAAATGTTCCTGAAGAACCCAGGTTTTCTTCATAGGACAGAACAAGTTCCTCAACAATTTTCACCTGCAAGACAAAATAAATCACATAATTCAAACATAAATGAGAAATTCATGTCTGAGGAAAGTCTAATAAATACATTAACAAGGAGAGTGATCAGATTCTTCAGCTATGCTATACCTCCATTGGAAATGGAGTAATTCAAAGCAAAAAATGAGTGACCGTTGAAAAAGAACCTCCTTCCACATTCTATAATACATTTACTTGGGCTTGGTTTAAATGCCAAGACTGAATGGTGCCACAAGTTTACAACAAAATATGGCCCACCTTTTCAGGGTCATTGTAGATTCTCCTCAGCACTACAAACAGTGGGGGCACACCTTTCCGGATGTACTGCTTGAGGAATTCATCCACATACTTCCGGAACTGGTCACCTGTCACAGCATTGAATGCACAAGTTAACAAATAAACATGCTGTTCTAAAATTATCAGTCATGTGCAGTGATCATGTGGCAACGAGATCCGCCATTTTGGCAATTGAGAGGACATGCGTCAAATTTTCAGCGAATTTTTTCATGAAGTTCGTCTTCGCCGTTTGTGAACGGGATTTTTTTCTTTGCCAGTATGGCGACTGACGAAGAAGTTGAAGCGCTTGTGGAGTTATTTTTCGATTCTGACTCTCAGAATATAATTCGAAGGCTTTACTGACATTGATGTGATGAGAGATGGAGGGATAGAGAGGCAAGCACGTGCTTCGACGATGTGTTGTGGTCTTTAGATCGAGAGGAGGAGCGGAAGCTTGATTCAGATGAAAATGACTCGGCTGACTTCCCTAGCGTAAGTAATTGTAGGATTTTTTGTTTTGTTTTACACTAAAACATTTTCAGATGTATTTCCAAGGAATCAAAAGCGGTTGTATTCTTGAATCAATAGAGCAGTGTAGGAAAACACAGTGCTTCTACCGATGGCGATGTGTTGTGGTCTGTAGATCGAGAGTCCTGAGCGGAAGCTTGATTCAGATGAAAATGACTCGGTTGACTTCCCTAGCATAGGTAATTGTAGGATTTTTTGTTTTGTTTTAGTTTTACCCTTAAACATTTTCAGATGTTCAGATTACTTGGAGACTATGCACTTTTGCATTTTCATCAAAAGCTGTTGTATTCTTAAATAAATAGAGCAGTGTAGGAAAACACAGTGAATTTGTTTGTTTTTTGTTGTTGTCTGTGTTCCATGATTTTTTAGCAGCCAAAAAAAACATTCTATGGCATTTTCATTAATTGCACCATGTAGGCCATCCATTTTTCTACTCACCCTCCAAAAATCTACTTCAAAGCTTGAATAGGTAATAAATGATGATTTTTAAAGTAGACATGGTGTCGAATTTGACCACACATAAAAAAAATTTGTGGCTCTGGGGTAAAGCAATGACAAAAATTAGTGGCGCTCTAAAGGTTAGACGTCCCATCAGTTCAAACATGCTATTGTGACCAAAAAGTTGACATATTCTAAACATCAAACAGAGACAGAGAGAGAAAGGGAGGGTGGAGGAAAAGAGCAATAAAAACAAAAATGGAAACCTCTAAATATCATATGCTCAGTCAACTCACATTATGTGTGCTTTACAAGCTTCACTCTAACTGGCCTTTTAAGACAAGGAG